>CAVNYN010251007.1:0-10912 GCA_963692815.1 Nyctanthes arbor-tristis
AGAGCCTGCCACATAATCTATTAGACTCTATACATAGAGTCCAATTGGCACAATAGAATGTGCCCTGTAGTTGCACCTCTACAAGCTCTTTACTGACTATTTAATGATTTGCATGGTGAACAGTGAACTCCAGAGTTAGGCCCTTTGTTGTTGCCCTATAGTGGCTATTGTTGTGGGTTAGAATATCGAGGTTTGCTGTTTATTACCGTTATGGCTATAGGAGAAACCCCAAAACATTTGTGTATGCCTTAAGTTGGTTCTTTGAAAATTAATTAGGAAGCAACAATTACTTGGCAAGAAAGACCACTGGGCAATTCTATCCATGTAATTAAGTAAAGGTCAAGGGGAATACCAATCATGCCATTTATCACTAAGAGTGACCAACGTAGCAACAGTAGTGTTAGCAATAGTAAGCAAAAGAAGTCAAACTATATATATATATATATATTGATACATAATTCATTCAGACTAGCACTAAGCACGAATAATGCCATTACGGCATTACTGGCCGATGTAAGCCTACTCATACGCACATATTTTTCGTATCATAATGTCAGAGAGTCATGCTGGGAAGTTTGTCGCCCAAACCTAAATGCAGGGGTTGATGGAACTCGCAAGTGCTGAGGTAGGGTGGGGTTAGTGCTTGTCTTTTGCACGTGAAGATAATAAATGGGACAACGGGGAAGATTTATTGAGGATGTCCCCACCTCAAACGACCCAGCCAGTAATTTTTATAAAGAACTCACGAGGATTTGTGCTCAAATCTGTAGCCTTCTTCTGATATGGTCTTCCACATGTCTTGTTCTGGTGTACATTGCCCCCCGTCCCCTCCCCCGGTTTTTCTTTTCTTTCTTGGTTACAATGTCTTTAGTAATTGTGTTTAAGTGTTGTTTAAATAAGTGACGTAATAGTTAAATATTCACATTTCGCCATTTTAAATGTAGGTTTTGGATTTGAACCACACCGACCTTTCCTTTATTTCCCATCTGCCACATTCCGTATCTCCTCCTTTTATATATTTAAAGGAAAAAAAAAATTGAGTTTGAGCAAGGTCGGTTTTTCGGTGCTACTTATGTCAATTTCCCTTACAGAATCCGGCTGCCACTCGTTGTCATCGAACAGTATTCCGATAGTTGTTAATAAATGGGCTTGTGATCTATTAGCCCATTCACTTGGTCCAATCTCATCTAGACTAGTCTCGAAAATAATACCCTCACGTATGTCGTTTTTCCGCGGTAGAATTTGACCGTATGGTAGCCGATAGAAGATTGATTATTGGAGAATGGTAGAAAGAAGGGTATTGTGTAAGGCAAAAGATTTTGGATGAGGTAAAATAGAAAGATAGCTGCCATTTTTTATGGTTTTATAGAGTTAAGTTTCAGTGAAAAAATGATATGTGTGAAATTACATGTAAAAATGCCGAATCGATGTAGTTTTACACGTGTCATTGTTTAATGATATTGACTTTGTGATATAGAGTCCAAGTTAGCGCTACAGAAAAACTTGTTCTTCTTATCACGCTATGTAAGAAACAAAAGTCCCAATAACAGTAGGATTTTGTAAGGGGATATATAAACACACACTTAAAAAAAAAAGGAAGGAAGAAAGAAAGAAAGATCCCCTGTTTCAGTGATTAGTTAAATGAATTTAAAAAGAAAAAAAAAATGAAAAGAATTTTGCAGGGCACGAAAAATTAAAAATTTCATTTCAAATCTTTCACCACAAAAATTGCAAGTTATACAGGCCGGAGTCCCTTACCATAAAAATTCATTTCTCAAAAGTTCAATTACATTTTATTAGGGTTTAACAGTAGTATTTAATTCCAAACGGCTGCAACCAGAGCCACATCCACCATGTTCCTTGCAAGATCAATTTTCCGGCCCACACTCTCCTCGCAAATCATCACCCTGCGTTTTCCCCGTGCGGCGTTGCCGGTGACGAGCTCCGGCGGGGTCCACTGGCGAGTTCCGACCAATTACGGTATTGTACGTTGCGCCTCCGCTAGTTCGGGTGGTGATGAGAAGAAGACGCCAGCTCGGATGGCTGAGGTCCAGCGGCTCCTGTACGAAGCTGAGGAGCGGTATAAAGCTGCCGGTGCTGGTGCTGAGCCCGTTCCTAAAATCACTCTCGGTATACCTCTATATGTTAGTTTATTGGATTTATTGTCAAGTGACATGTTTTGACTATGCTTATTCGTATTGGGTATATGATGATCGGTTCAATGCATTTCAGCATGTATGGCCAAGCTCTAAGCTTAAGAAGTTCAGCTCTAAATAAAGTTTGGTCGAAGCTTCTCAAAATTTCGAGTTCCTTAGTTTCACAATTAGCTGGTGTATACGTGATATTAATGAGCAAATAATCCTTCCTTTTGTTTTTTTTTTTCTTTCCTTCCCCCTTTTTCCCCTAAAATGAATATGACATGTACTTTAATGTTTATAGAGTTAGTGCTGACTCTATTGGTCATGAAATGGGGGGTTAAAATTTTTGGAGTTTTCAGTCATAGATATTACCCATATGTGTCCGAATATCACGTAAATAGATGGGTGGACACCATTATTGCAGGACTTTTGAGGTACTAGGCTGTTAAACTCCTTTTTGGATCATAAGAAATGGACCGAGTCGTATTAATTGTGTGCTATTTTTCAAATATTTCCTTCCAGTACTGCTGGTTTTTTCAGAGCTTTGTTATTCTTCTCCTGTATTTTTAGGAATTACTTGACAAAGAAGAGTTGTCTTCTGTTTGGTTTCGATGCCAACTTTTCTTTTCTGCCTGCAGATCATGTTACTGTAGGCTATGCAAGAAGCGGTGGACCTGGGGGTCAAAATGTCAATAAAGGTTTGCAATGCTCGTTTTTGTCCTTATCTCTTGGTTGGTGTATCTGTTACATGTTGCAGGCATTAATTGAACAGTTTCTTAAACTGCAGTAAATACCAAGGTTGATATGCGGTTCAATGTAAAAAATGCATATTGGTTAAGCGATAGGGTGAGAGAGAGGATTATGCAAATGGTGAGTTTCTAATTTTTGCTGCTAAATGTTGACCATGATATACTCTTACCAGCAGGCAAAGGACTATAATTTTATCTACCTTGTTTGATTTCCTACTTTTTAACCCTGTAAAATTTATCATGTCTGCTATAGACTATAGTACTTTTGCTTCCACATTTGCTCACCCCCGGTACACTGAAAATGAAAAGTTGTTTATTACTTTTGTTCTCTCTTTTCAATATGTGATCCTATTATTGGTGAATTAGAGAATAAAAATTTCCAAGAAAATAAACATGAAAAAAGAGTCAAACATTTATTGATACATAGAATTAATTTTGCTCATGCATTGATGATTCTATTTATCTAGCTGAAACCAAATGGGATCTTCAAACAAAAAGTTTTTTTATTTAAGCTTCTACTGTTCTTTCCTTGTCCTTGTTTGTTGACTAAGATAAACATGTATCCAAAAATGCAAACAAAAGAACATATTGTAGGCTCCTTGACCTTCAACTTTGAGTTTTTGGGGAACTTGACCTCCAAAAGCATAAAATACTACTCCCTCCGTCCCAAATTATAGTCGTGTTTTCCTTTTTGGGTTGTCCCTAATATATAGTCATGTTTCTAACTTGAGGAGTTCCTGTTTGCCCTTATACCAAAATAATCTTATTTAATATGTTTAACAATAACTATTAGTTTCATTAAATAAGTGTATATTGGAAAAATCATTTGTAGAATTTGTTTTTCCATTAATTTTTTTCTTAATTTTCAAAATTTTTTAATACCAATTATTTTCTCATTCTAGGGAAAACAAACCAACTACTTCATAAAATGCTTCTCTCATTCTTGTCTTGACCAATTCAATTAAGATAATAAGGTAAAACCTTACAATCATAAAATAGAATTCTCTAATAAAATAAATTTCCAAAAATTAGATAGTAAGTCACTTTTCCTTGAAGAAACCTTATCCTTGAGGGCGCACTTATCCGAAACCTTTTGTCTTCTATGTATCCATGTGATAAGTGGAATAAAACCATGCATATTCTCTGAACACGCTGACCGAGTGAGAATTTAGTAACTTTGTTAATACTGTCATTGATAGCACTTATATCTCTTTGTTTAGTTACAATAATGAACTGGAATTTGGTCTTGAGATTGGTCTCTGAATCCAAAGAAGAAAAGATTCAGAATAGTACTGGGAGCTTTACTTTTCTATTTGCTATTACATCAGCATAGCAACGCATCAGCCTTGTTGATGAAATAATCATTTCTGTTGCCTTTCATTATTAGCATTTGTATGAATGGCATCACATTTGGTATGTTGCCACCCAATTTTGCCTTTTGCTCAAGATTTGATGTTGTTCATCAGTTCATGACCCAGATGACAAAACTTCTCCGTTCTACCTAGCCTTTGTTTCTTTATTATGAAATGCTCCTGCCTTTGTTGTCTTTCTCTGACACCACTTGGTACAAACATGCGTAGGAGAAACTGGAAAAAGAAAAGGATTACGTTAAGCAGTCTTGATATCCTCGTTTGGGTTTTCGGTGAACTTGACCCCCAAAGCATAGCCAATTAGGTTCTTAATTTTTATTTCATTTAATCATTTAAATAAAGTCACAAGATACATACAGTTCCTTTCTAGAGAAAACTAACCCAATAAATACATAAAATGCTCCATTGAACTATCTTGAGGAAATATAATAAATCAAGCAAAAGCTTACAAATCATATAGATAACAAAAATTAGCTTCCGAAAAATTGACAATAGGTTCATCACATTGTTATTGTTCATGCTTTATAAGCATGGATTTATCTTTATAAGGGATGGAATTGTAGAGATGCAGTGATAAACAAAGAGGAAATCAGAAACAAATCAGTTTCTAATGGGTTCCAGGTAACAAAAATGTAATTTATGAGGTAGCTGATACTTGTTTCATTGATGATGTGAAATGATCTACTAAGAAAGAATGATACTGTGTGGGTTGATACGTGCACTTCCCTCGTGGTCTTCTCATTAGGGATAAACGGATTTAGTCCTTCCGGCTTTGCATTCTTTTGCTTGTATCATATCATTCTCCCTTCAAAATATTTCCTGCCTATAGTGCAAAACTTTATGGTTCTTTAATCTTGTTTAATTTTTTTGGTCTTAACAAATGAAACACTTATAACACGTTAACAGCTCTTACTAGCAGCATCTACTAATGATGCTAATGTATATATTTTAAAATCTTTATTCTGTCAGATTGCCACTAATCTAGTACTAGTCGAATAATTCCCCCATCCCCCCAATATCCTCAAGTGACACAACATCTCCTTCCAACTCATAATTTTTACCTCTATACTCCTACAGGGAGGGAATTCCTTCTTCAGAAATCATAGCTTATTAATGTTCTCACATTGTTGACAGGAGAAGAATCGGATCAATAAAGATGGGGAGCTTGTGATTTCATCAACAAAGACTAGAACTCAAAAGTTAAAATTTGCCCTCTAGATTATGTTTTATCCATCAATATTCTTGCGAGGGCAACTGCTGACATGCAGATTTTGTCTTTAGGGGTAACATTGAAGATGCTTTGGCAAAATTACAGGTACTAAATTACCAAAAAAGGAAACTACAGGTACACTTTAGTGAAATAAGTATCTTAAGTCAATCTTTGAGTGCGGCTCAAAGAGGTGGGCTCTTCCATCCCAGAAAAATCGTAAACGCTAGCAGATTTTAAATGACAGTATTGATGAAGAAAGCTAATTAACTGTTTATATTTGATTGCTTTTGAATGAATGAGACAGGCCATCATTGACGCTGCTTCATATGTCCCGCCACCGCCTTCTGAAGAGACTGTGAAAAAGATTGCTAAGTTGTAAGTTGTCATTTTGTAGAATTTGTCTTCCTTTTTCTTTCCCTCTCAACCAGAGCACGTCAGAGCATGCAGCAGGATTGTCTTCCTTCCATATCTGCTTTATGTTTTTGTTCATTATTTTAGCAGAATATATGGGTGCAATTGTGCATGTTATATTGTTATTGGTATGTATTCACTCTTTCTGTTTGTTTATTACAGGTCCGCCATTGGGGAGCAGAAACGTCTGGACAAGAAGAAAGCCCAATCACAGAAGAAATCACTAAGAAGAAGCCGAGACAGCTGGGACTAACTTGTTAGACAGTTGAAAGATTAGTATGTCAATGCCTTTGTATGATCAAGGATTAGGGAGTTGCTGTAATACCAGATGTGTTATTTTAGTTTTTTTGTTCTTTTGCAGTTGTTCGTCGGTACAGTTTGGTAAACAGAGATGACTGGTCCTGGTGACCTTATAGTGAGCAGCGACTGGAGGAAAAAATAGTGCCACTTTGCCATCTCAACTTCTGACGTGAGGGGTATAGGAGTATAGAAATGATACCGTTAGAGACTTGCAATTTGAGAAGACATCTTTAGAGAATTAGAGGGTTAGATGTGATTTTGAAGACAAGCTTCGTGAGCACATGATAAAATTCCTTTATGTCCTTGGCGTCCACTTTTTTGCACAAATACAATATAGGGATTTGCGGTAATAAAAAATAAAGTTCATCTTGCTTTTGCTGCTCTGTAAAGTAGTGAAGATGTCTACACATTATTTATGATGTCTTATCCCAAGGTGTCATTGGCTAGGGCTGGGTTCAGGTTTGTTGATCGGAATATGAAAAGCAGGAAGGACTATTTTGATGAAAACATATATATTACATATTGAATAAAGTTATTTATCACTAGTTAATGTTATATACAGCGACTGTAGTAAAAAAAATTATATATATATATATAAGTAAAATAAAAAAATAAAAGATTAAACAAAATATAGGAGTTGGTTTTTTTTACTCATCAATGATTTTCAACTTTCAAGAAGCATGATAACTAATCATTTATTTATTTATTTTTGGAGGTGAAACTAATAATCTATTGTAAGAAGGGGTTTTTTCCCCTTACAGTTAGCTTGTTAGAGTATTTCTAATGTATAGTGAAAGTTAAGGAATAATATGATAATCGGTAAAAAGTGTTTGTTTGATACATTAAATACTTGACATTGTCATAGAGAATGATGAGAATGTCAAGTATTAATTTATTCGATCAATAAATTTTTCCTTCTAACTTCTTTTTTTTGGCAAAATATCCAATAATAACTTGTCAAATATATATTGTGGACATTGTTGCGTTGTAGAGTTTATTGACATTGTCATAGAGTATGATGAGAATGTCAAGTATTAATTTATTCGATCAATAAATTTTTCCTTCTAACTTCTTTTTTTTTTTTTGTGGCAAAATACCCAATAATAACTTATCAAATATATATTGTGGACATTGTTGCATTGTAGAGTTTATTGAACGTATTGTAAATGTCCTTCATCACATGTATATCATCAATACTTTTGTATTGGAGATGCTCTTAGTTTTTAGGATTTTCTACAATTGTCTCTTTTGTAAATTATCATTGCTTGTTTCATTCTCTAAAATTTTTCAATAGGTTTTTGGGTCAGGCATTTTGTCAAACACTTGATGGTTTTTGCTATTTAAACAAAGGGCTAGAAAATGTTTAACAATACTGATACGTAGTATGATCTTATTTCTTAACATGACAAAACGCATTTAAATTAATAGTGATCACATTATCTACATATCTACTTTCTCAAATTCTATACAAGTTTTTGTCCAAGTAGATTTTATTCTAATGGTTTGAGTTGTGCTATTTGAAAGACATATTAAAAAAAATTTAATAAAATTGATAAAAACTTTCAAGGCATTACAGATGTCATTTTTCTTTTTCTTTTCTGATATTATGTTTGGCTACAAATTAAAAATACCTCGAATTTATCAACTAATTTAAATTTTTATTTTTAGACACATGACATCACCATATTTAACTACATATTTAATTTGACATAAACTCTTACATTATTTTAATTATTACCTCCACATGATATAATTAAATCTTGACATCTATGCAAAATTTGAATTTTAAACATATTTAAACTCCTACCTTATTTTAAATGGTTACCAAACAGTTAACCTATCTGTTTGGTCAAAATTCTGTGTCAATGCAATGCACTCAAATACACGTGTCAGTCCACCGCCTTCTAACGCTACGTGTCCATCTTAATTTTCGTCGCGGTCACCTCTCCAATCTTCATGAACCGCACCCATCACCGTAGACGGCCACCATTTCCCTCCAAAATCTTCAACAATTACAAAATGCGTGGACTGAGAACTTCTTTTCGGTTTCTCAGATGTTATTCCAAATGCTTTTCAACCCAAACCCGTCTCCATGATGCGGGTCTCATGGCTTGCGTTCTGAAATCCAGGTCAGTTATCCGATTCCGTGGACCCGACACCATCAAGTTCTCCAAGGTCTGGTCACAAATGACGTGCGGAGGCTGGGTGACCCGGAACCTGCAGGTGAGAATAGCGCCACCCCCAATATGCCAGTTGTCACGGTGCCTCCTGTGTACGCCGCGTTATTGACTCCTCAGGGAAGGTTTTTGTACGATTTTTTTCTGTATAGGCCATCGTGTTCGGATGAGAAGCTTGATAGGACCGGGTCTGGACCCGGACCGGGTATGGATGAGCTGGAGATTTACGCGGATGTTGATCGCTCTGTGCTTGATGAGGTCTTGATGACCTTAAAGAAGTAAGTTTTTGGCTTCCTTATTTTGTTTAGTCGACTGAAAAGTGAAAACTATTGCCATTCTTGATTTTTATGTTTCGCTAAAAGTTAGTACAGATTTATGGTCTTCATTTTACATGATTCCTTGTATGAGAGAGCCATGGAGTTATTCTGTTGTTATCCATGTCATCGAGGGATAATTACCGCAAAAAAAGGAAAAATTATGAGCTGAAGTTACTCTCTGGAAATGCCCTAGGAAGAATTGTAAATGGAAGAATTTATGAAGAGTGAATTTTTTATGCAGTTAGCTCTGAGAGAGGATATGAAGACTCAAGTAAAATGAAGAGAATATATGATTATTTCTTGACAATTGATTTTTTGATCAGTCAAATAATAGAAGTTTTGGAATCTATAGTGTCGAAAGTCATAGCCAGACATTCAGCTTCCATGTCCAAACAGAGGACTTCATAGCCTGGTCATTGCATTAAACATTGATGGAATGCAGGATCATAAAGCCTTTTTCTGTGGGTTGTTACTAAGAAGGGCAATATACTTGATGATGACCGTGTGTGCTTCTACTATGGTGCGAAGGAACCATTCCAATTTTGTGCTAGTCATTTTGGAAATAGATTTATTTATTTATTTATATTTTTTATCTTTTTTTTTTTTTTTTTTTTTGCATTATGAAGTATCGGGGAATTGTGATAGAGCAAAGACTTGGATGCTACGATGGTCAATGGACTAACGTCTAAGCAAATCACTAAAAGCTACTTTTATCACAACAACTTGAGGTGTGTAGGAATAGATGTATGAAATGTTGAAACAAATAAGCAGATGCGCTTTTGATTTTCTTTTGGAGCAACTGTGACTTCCCTAAAAGAAAAAGGTAACAATTTGGTGCCTGAATGACAAAGAACAGAGTTACGAAGTCAAATCATCATATATGTAAATGGATGATTGCTCCTAATATGCTTGTAGTATTAACCTTATTCACATGCACGTTCTTTGATTTCTTCATAGTCAATAGACTCAAGACGTAATAGCTCTGGTGTAGGATTAGTGATGCATTTTTTGAGCATTGAACTTTTTTGCTTTTTATAGCTGAAAATAAACAAAGTATATTGTGTGACAAGGAAAGACCACATTTTACTGTCTGGTGTAATTTGATATATCTATCAGTACAACAAGAACCTTATGTAGTTCAACCAATTCGGTTTTCCATTGAGGGAGATTCAAAGTTTCACTCTTAAGTGTGGACATGGAATAATTATTTCTTGTTCCTCACACTCATGACTCGTAAATATACAATTTACAATTTTGAATAAGTTGTATAGTTACTCTTAAGTGTGGACATGGAATAATTATTTCTTGTTTCTCACACTCATGATTCATAATTCATAAATATACAATTTACAATTTTAAATAAGTTGTATGGTGACGAAAACCCTAACTTTAATGCTAGAAACATTCAGGAGATGGATGTATTTTAAGAGATGCTATAAGTTCTAGCAATTGTTGTTTTCCCCTTTCCAACAATAAAGACGAAGCTTATAAGTTTATAGGTGATAGTTACCAAAATCCTTAACCAAAAGGAATGTGACTTTGCCGTTGAAGGTGGTTTGCTGATCTGTTTGTTACAATTTGTGATAAATCCTGGTCTCGCAGATATCGGTTAAGGTCCAAGGTTGACATTGATAATGTGGCAGAAGACTTCAATTGCTGGCAACGGTTTGGTGGAAATTTTGCAGAGGAATCCTCATCTTCAGAAGAATTGGTAGCTAACTCTGTTGGCTGGGGTGGCACTGTTGATCCTTCTGGTGTATCAGCTTCACGAGGGCATCAATCTGGTTGGTATTGGAATAAGGATCCTAGATTGGATTGCCTTGGAGATAGGAGCATCTTTCCTTCCAACACTACACGTAAGTTTTGGTAACCCACTTTCTCTTGCCTTCTCATTTCTTATTTTGTTTTTTCATCTGATTTTCCATTAAATGGTCAAATTGGCATATCAAATAACTAGAGAATTGAAATCTTGTTTAGACGATGTAAGCCTAAAATTACAATGGAAAAATTTTAATTTCTTCTTGTTTTACTAGTTGTCCCACTTGTCTTTGTCTATTCAGGAAACCCTTGTAAATTGTCTGTTATCTATTCGTTTATCTGTTGCAGCACCTCTTGTAGAGGCAGATGAAGAAACTGATGAAGAAAATTTTCTTTTGTGGAGATTGGAGAAGGGAGTTGCTGAAGGCTCATTAGAAATCCCAAAAGGTGGGTGTTCCTCTCTATTCTTAAATTTTAAGAAC
>CAVNYN010251010.1:0-23730 GCA_963692815.1 Nyctanthes arbor-tristis
CAGCAATAGTCGGACAAGTGGGGAATGTTGGGGCGAACCAGAAAAGTTTAGGTAGAGCCGGATCTAAGCGTTGGCTAGGTAAGCGTCCTGTAGTAAGAGGAGTAGTTATGAGCCTTGTAGACCATTCCCATGGGAGTGGTGAAGGGAGAGCCCCTATTGGTAGAAAAAAACCCACAACCCCGTGGGGTTATCCTGCACTTGGAAGCAGAAGCAGAAAAATGAATAAATATAGTGATAATTTGATTCTTCGTCGCCGTGGTAAATCGGTGAGAAAATAGAATTTCTTTCTTCGTCTTTACAAAAAAAATAGGAGGAAGCTGTGGCACGTTCCCTAAAAAAAATCCTTTTGTAGTCAATCATTTATTAAGAAAAATTGATAAGCTTAATAAAAAAGCATAAAAGAAATAATAGTAACTTGGTCCCAGGCATCTACCATTATACCCACAATGATCGGCCATACGATTGCTATTCATAATGGTAAGGAACATTTGCCTATTTATATAAAAGATCATATGGTAGGACACAAATTGGGAGAATTTGTACCTACTTTCAATTTCTGAGGACATGCAAAAAGCGATAATAAATCTCGTCGTTAATCTTAAAAAAAATCTATATAGATACTTATGATTTGATTCATTAATAGGAGGTAAACCCTATGTTAAAGAAGAAAAAAACAGAAGTATACATTTTAGGTCAACATATATCTCTATCAGCTGACAAAGCTAGAAGAGTAATTGATCAAATTCGTGGACATTCCTATGAGGAAACACTTATGATACTCGAACTCATGCCCTATAGAGCATGTTATCCCATTTTTAAATTCGTTTATTCTGCACCAGCAAATGCTAGTTACAATATGGGTTCCAACGAAGCCAATTTACTCATTAGTAAGGCCGAAGTTAATGAGGGTACTACCATGAAAAAATTCAAACCTCGAGCTCGAGGGCGTAGTTATTTTGGAATGCAATTTTATGAATGATTGAGTGTTGCATTATATTTGTTTTTGTTGGAACCTTAGTAAGGTGAGATTTAATGTTCTTTTGATGTGTAACTTCAAATGTTTGTTGTTGATAAGGTTTGAATTTGAAATGTTACATTTAAGATTTGAACTTTGCTTGTAATTCAAACTTAGAATTTTGGTGTTTTGAGTGATTGAATCCTTGTAATTTTGAATGTTAGTAACTATAATATTTGTAATTTTGAATGTTAGTAACTAGAATCTTTGTTTATTTTTGGTTATAGGGTAAATATGTGTCTTTTTATAGGGATACTGGGATACAGGGACTGTTATAAAAAATAAAAAAAAATGGGCAGTTATTGGGGATTTTCCTATCCCTGACCCGACCTGACCCCGCCCCAATGAAAAAGAAAATTTGACTATAGAAAAATATTTTCGATCTAATAATATTAGAATTGTGATAAATAAATAGAAATTCTATATCGCTATATTAATCGTTATGTTCTAGAATATTCAATATTTATTTGAAATTCTATATTCTTTTCTATATTCTATAGACACTATAGTCTATTGAATTCCTATGCATCAAACTCGGTAAAGACTAATTTGAATTGAATTTTCAGAGACTAATAATTAATCTCTTTCTTTTATACGATTTGACCTATTGTAATTTCTTGATTTGAATATTTGAAATATTTAGCAGAATAAGTAAGAATAAGAAATTCGAAAATCCTATTTTAATTAAGTGCATATCTTTTTTTTTATTAGACCTGCCCCGATTCAATTGGTGATAGGGGCAGGGACGGGGCGGACTAAAAAAATTAGGGTGGGCACAAGGAAGGCCAAACCTAACCCCGACCCCGACCCGCCCCATTGCCATCCCAACTGTTTCCAACGCTCTTCCGATCTGCATTGCATCTCTAAATACTCTCTTGCTCTCATATATAGTTAATTTTAGTGCACAATGGGGTGCACAAATCACATCATTTGGAAGTGGATTGATTTCATACACACTACTTTATTTGATTTTTTTTTTTCTTAACCCAAGTGATGGGTACAATTTTGAAATATTTTTCTCGCCGGTTTTATACACAGAGGGTGCATGTTTTTTTTATATACTTAGCTGATATACACTACCGTTTATACATTTGGAATGATTTGAATGATTTATGTTTTATAATTTAATTTTTGTGCATGGTGGCTATTGCAATTTATCGGTTTCCACTCTTTGGTGGATTTGGCAGATATTCAATGCTCTTTGGTTTGGATTATATGACTAATTGGTGTGTTTTATAATATATTGGTGTATTGTATTGCAATGATGCTCTATATTGATTGCTGCAGATATTTACTGGTCTGCATGCTGATGAAAGTTATACCCAATTTTGGTAAGTTTGTCTTCACTTATACATGTTAAAATAATTTATAAGTTTGCCTTTAGATTTCCATTTTTGAATTGATCTATATCTGCTCAAATACCTACTAACAAATTATATAAAAATATGAACATGCTTGCAGATGTAGTGGAAGAAATGGCATTTGAGCAGAAGTAGTATACTTACCGCAAATGTTGGAATAAATGCTGCCCCTGGAATATTGACTGACATCAGTGTTTTTTTTCCAAAGTAAGCTCGGTCTACTTGTTAATTCAAGACATATATTCTCAATACTTTCTGATTAATTTAGTTGTTTTAACCCTTTTTCCTCCATTGCTTGCTCAACAGAATGACTAATGTGATAGGATGCTTATTTGATGCATTGGAGAGTGGTCTAAACAAAAATAATATAGGTATTATGGCTAATTACTAATTTAACTCTCTTATTTCAATTGTAACTGCAGCTATTATACAAATTTTTATGTTGTTTTAAATGTTAAATCAGCGATTGTTACAATGATTGCAAAGAGCGGATAAAGTATCTATGTAATGAGGATCATTGGCTGCTGGGAAATTTCTTCAATACCTGTATAGATTTCCCCTTGTTTGATGAAATACAATCCTTCATATGTCTGATATATGCATAAGGGTATGTTCTGCCTTTGTTATTTTTAAACAAGTGTATGTGTCACTTTGCTCGCCTTTACAAGTCATCATGTTTAGACAGATTTATGTACAATGGTATACTCATATAGGCTTGGTATGATATGACTCAAGTACCCACATATTGATATTTTTGTACCAGATTCTATATTTGTATAACTGACTTTTGTATATTTATGCCTCTGCATTTTAGATAGATTGCCATTATTTTTTAATATTATTTTTTAATAAATACTATCACTATTAAATAAAGAATATAATACACCTATAAGCAGCAAATTTAATAATTTCGTTGTCATCATCAAGCAACCACTGACATTTTAGAACAGATATTTATTTCCGATTTGATATTAATTGCATTGGTTTCATCAATTAGCTGAACAATTGAATGACAAACAAACATTGCTTAATAGAGTTAATTTGCAATTGTTGATCAACTGAGTATGGTAAATATTAATTCAAATTTTAAATGAATGTAAACCCTACTTCTTCAAGCAGGGATTCATATACTACGTTACTTTTTTTAATTCCTAATTCCTAATGTATAGAAAGTCTCAGTAATCATCTATCATATTTGCCGTTAATATAGCTTACTAGACATATGTACATCACCTAAGATAACTTAAACCTTATATTGATAATTTAAATCAATATTTTTTAATTTATAATACAATATATATATATATATATAGATTGCCTAAAATAGCGTAAACCTAACATTGGTAATTTAATTTATAATACTATATATATAGATGGCTTAAAATAGCTTAAACCTATCATCGGCAATTTAAATCAACGACTGTTTGTTTTTGCTTTCCATACATTTATTCTCCACTTAACTCTATTTATATTACACAATCTTATACTACCCTTTATACTAAAACCTGGCTTAATCAATTTAATTAAGCATCTAATGGGCAAATCATCTAGGAGTCGTGCCCTTTCTGACTAAATAAAGCAAGCGTAATCAATTTAATTAAGCATCTAATGGGCAAATCATCTAGGAGTCGTGCCCTTTCAGACTAAATAAAGCAAGCGTAATCAATTTAATTAACCATCTATTCCATATCTTCACCCATGTGACATGCTTCAATCCATCTACAACCCCTTATTAGATAAGATAAATATTTATATTATATATTTTCATATCAATTTGTTACATTTACCATTTGTAATTAACTCAACGAACGATTTTTCTTTCCTTCCTAATCTATAAGACTACACCCATGCGGTTCAAGCATTCTTCCTTGTTCACTCCCCTCGTGTTTTTAGGCCAACAGAGAGATCAGTCTACCTAATTCATGCTTAAGATGTACGGCCGACTGGTTTATTTTTCTAACTTCAAATCGCTTTCGTCCGACCATTCCTGCTATTGCTCCGAGATAAAAGCTTGTAAGTTGTTCCAAGAATATTGAAATGCAAACTCATTATATGGCATATTCGTTTTATCAGTCCTAATCTCATTGACTAGCATACGAACTCACTTTCAATTATTCAAAGCACACAAAGCAGAAGCAGTATGAAATATATAATTGATTAACATTGATAGTAAAGCATGACCCATTAGAAGGAAACCAGAAATCGTACGTCGCCAGAAAATATGTCAACAATTACCGCAAAAGCTATGGCGGGAATTCATTTTACAGATTAAAAAGGGTATATGTGAAGCAGATAACATTTGCTTTTCTTGATGTAGGGGAGAAAAGAAAAAAAATGCTAAATTATTATTTGTTTCAATATTCAAACTTGAAGATTACCTATATCATTTGTCATTCGTTAGCATATAATTACACTTAAAATGTTAGTCTACATTATCACCATTGAATTGATATGTATGAATGTATAAAAATGTTAATTTTATGAATAATTTGGAAGTCGTATAACTACGCCATGATATTTATTTTTGCTTATGAATTTTAGAACATATAAATGTATTATGAATCTATATAAATGTTAATTTATTGAATACTTTGTCAATCATACAACTACTCCATGATATTTATTTTTCCTTATGAATTTTAGCACATATAAATGTATTATGAATCTATATAAATGTTAATTTATTGAATACTTTGTCAATCATGCAATTAGTGCTTATATATGTATTTGTATATTGATGACAAACATTATTTTGATTTATTATGCAAAATTTATTGCATGTTTAGCATAAAGATATTTTTACCAATTGAAATGTATATTTGCATCTTTTAAATGTACTATATGCGTTTTCTTTCATAATTGAAGTGACTTATTATTTTTCATAGTTGGAATGGCTTATTATTTTCCAATAATGGAAGCATACAATAAGGAGATTGACCAAGTCAAAAATCAAATTTGGTGGAAGAACAAGGGAGGCGGATGAAGATAGCAATCAATTGAGGACTGATTGTAACAATGTTCCCAATATCGTGAGAGCTAGGATTTATGAACCTAAAATTAATTCTTTGCATGTGAGTATTGGAACATTAAATGATCGGCCACTGTTGAACGGACGTAGAAGCCCCTTTACTAATGTCATTAACAGTATTTTCTATGCTAAAATATTCACTTTTTAAATATCATTAATTCATTTCGTCTTCAAATTTTTCTATCACTTTTTATAGTAATCAATCCAAGAACATCCTCAATAGCTGAAGATGTTGAAACGACGATTTCCAAGAATACGTATGGTTATCATTGTGATATAACTCCAGACAAAGACGGTGATCATCTGGTACAGATGTGAAGTATGTCTGAAAATTTAACAGATATTCTTGAGCCCAGCAATATATCTACAACAAATAATGATCTTGACGCTTTTAATAAGGGTAAGGCACACGTTTATTTGAAATAATTTGTCATTGAAACACTCTTTCTAGAATAATATGGTAAGCATATTTCATGATTTAACATGTGTGCATTTCAATTTTTATAGTTATACAGTTTGAGGAGATATTTGATGATTTATTTGAAAGCAAGTATAATGATATCACATATAATGGTATTCAAATTGTCATGTACATTGATTTTGAATCAATTTACATTTATAATGTCCTATCCTATTAATATATTACACACCGTTATTTACTTTACTTTATGTCAACCAATATTCAATAGAGGAAGCTGCTGAGTTTATAGAATGTTCAATGGCGGTACATATGCTTTGTTTGTTTCTGTTGATTTGTAACTATTTAAAGCCTCATTTTGTAGAAATTAATACTCACTGCTGCTTTAAATTTAAATTTTTTATTTTTTTATTGTTAATTGTATGTACAATTATGCAGTTGTTATATGTGCCATATCAAATTTAGTATTTTCAAACAATTCAGCTTATCTGGACTCTGAGGATCCTATCACATATGTGAGCATTGTGGCGCTCTTTTATATCACGCTGAAAGGATAAAAAAACATTACAACTCAAGGGCTCCAAAGTTCTCCTTATGTTGCAATCAAAGAAATGTTGTGCTCCCTATCATGAAAGATCCTCCTAAGTTCTAAATGATTTAATATTTGGATCGGACAAGTGGAGTAGGCACTTTCTTGAGAACAGTCGGTTGTACAATTCAATGTTTGTGTTCATTTCAATGGGTGAAAATATAGAAATGGATATAAACACTGGTAGAACGCCGCCTATATTTAGGTTGAATGGGCAAAATTACCATCGGATTGGCAGCCTATTTCCTATGGATGGGAAGCAGCGTAAATTCTTACAAGTGTACTTATCAGATCCAGATGAGGAGATTGCAAATAGAATTACATCTGTCAGGTTAGTTACATTTTCCACTAATATTTATGTAATTTCACCCTTAACCTTGATTTGGTTTTTAAAGTTTAATAATGCATGATATTTTTTTATTATATATGTCTATTGGAAGCAGCTCATTGCATGATAAAGTGGTTTTTTATCTTAAAGATATACCTGATACCTGTAAAGTACATGCACAGACATTCAAAATGGCTAGGGATAGATTCAATGAGACTAACTCTCGACATTTGAAATTGAAGCTTATTGGGAAGAGGAATTCAGAAGAGTGCATGTACAATTCTCCCAGTGTACATGAGGTAGCAACACTTATTGAAGGAGACTTCAGCCTGAATAAAAAAAGAGAGAGATGTTGTCATTCAAACCAAGTCCAGGGATTTTCAATTCATGTCTAAGCCGAATACTTCTTTTCCTGGCTTGCAATATCCGCTATTATTCCTATTTGGACATGATGGCTTTAGAGATGATGTTTGCCTCATGCAAGCATCTCAAACGATGTCTAGGGGTAAATGCAGTAAAGCTAAGATAGCTCATTGTATTACCTAATTCATTCACAGGTAATGCATGTAACCTGCTTCAAAATTACCAAGACGCGATGCGATGTCTATTTATAGGTAGGCTAGATATCCTGAGTTTTTCATCACATTTATGTGTATTCCTAAGTGGCTTGAGATTGTTCGTTTCATTGGGGACAGGGGACTGAATTCAGATGATTGGCCAGATATCATTTGTAGAATATTTAAAATTAAGCTGGATCAGCTCATTAAAGGTTTGAAGCAAAACAAGTTATTTGGTAAAGTCAAAGCAGGTATTTCTTACTATTGAATTGTATTTAAATCAAACACCAATATATTCAGCATATTATTTTGTTAATACTCTGTTGACAGCCAGGGGTGGGCGAAAAACCCGGGAACGGGTCGAACCGGACCAACCCGGTTTGGGTTGATTTTTTACCGTTTCGGGTTGGATTGCGGGTTGTACATGGCCAAACCAAGCCGGTTCGGTTCGATTCCTAGTTTTGACTGATCAAATCGATCAAAACCGGTTGTAACCGAACTGGTCAAACCCGGCTCGGTTAAAACCAGTTTGAACCGGTTTGGTCCAAACCTGTTTAAACCGGTCAAACTGATTTTTTTTTAATTTCCTAAAACTAAAAGCGTGGTTCACAAACAAATTTAAGAGAAACAAGAAAAAGCTTTTAAGTCCTTAACATAGAATTGAGGTCTGAGAAGCCCAAAATTTGAAGCTAAAACTGAAACTTGAAACCCTAGTTCTTCCTCACTTCTACTTGGCGCCGCCGCTAGTCTGCCGTTGTTCGCTGCTGCTCTCGGTCGCTCACCGCCCTGCTGCGGCCCTCACTGCTGCTTTGGTCCCCACGCTCGCCCCTGCCACCCTAGTCCGCCGCGCCGCCTCCGCCTTCCCGCCGCTGCCCTCTAGCCTATAGGTAAGCTACTCGAAGAGCATCTCCACCACCACATTTCTTGTATATCTATAATTGTGTTTGTGTATTAGTGTACGACTGTATATATGTGGATTAGTGTATAGTGTATGTATATGTGTATTAGTGTATCAGTGTGTATATATGTGTATAGTGTATCAGTGTGTGTATATGTGTATTAGTGTATCAGTGTGTGTATATGTGTATTAGTGTATCAGTGTATTGTATATGTGTATTAGTACTTAGTAGCATTAGTGTATTAGTATTTCTTGTATATGTGTATTAGTAACATTAGTGTACATTTCTTTATTTCTTGTATTTTAGCATTAGTGTATGTATATGTGTATTATACTATTAGTTGCAGTAGCAATGTAGCATAGTTGAGATTTGAGATTGAGATTGAAACTGAAAATATTCACACACATAACAGTAGCATAAGGCACTGTCATTCTAAATTTCTAACTTTTAAGTTTCTAAATTCTAACAAATTAAAGTGAGTAAAAGCATAAATGGAGATTTGAGAATAATGGTTGCTAGTTGCTACATTTGAATAGATATAGATTTGACTTTGAAGTGGGGAATAATAGATTTGAGTATAAATTAAAGTGAATCATTAATTAACTAAGTCTACATTTGAATAAAAGATCCAACTGAACATAGTTTCTAGTTGGTACTATAATAACTAAATTATTTGATTAAATATTGGTATGTCTTATCATATTTATTTCATTGTAGACAACTAGAGACGGATATGGACATAGATTTAACAATGGATAGTATAGAAGAAAATGAAATAAATTCAACAGCTGCAACACCATCTCCTACTCCTCCAACTCCAGCTCCATCTCCATCTCCAACACAAAATCCTCTAAGAGATCCAGGGCTTCCTCCACTCCCACCATCTGTTTAGGCAAGAGAAAATCTAGGAAATCTTCATGGTTGTGGGAACAATTTCACAATCCAGTAGATGAGAAAGATCCTAATGCTCGAGCTTTCTACAAGTATTATGGGAAAGATTATGCAGCAAATACCAAAACATGTGGCACTAGCACTCTTTCCCACCATATAACTGAGCTTTGCAAGAAGTATCTAGGTAGGGTTGAGGAGAAAGGGAAAAAACACTTAGTTTTGATAGGAAAGAAGGGGGCGGGAGTAATTTGGTGGTTGTTACTTTCAACAAGGATACGGCTAGAAATGCTTGTGCAAAAATGGGTGTAATCGATGAACTACCTTTTAGTTTTGTAGAGGGAGCTGGGTTTAGGCATTTTTGTAGTGTTGTGAGTCCAAAGTTTGAACCTCCCTCAGACCGAACAGTTGTTAGGGACATATTTAAAATATATGAGGCAGAGAAAGGATGGTTGAAGAAAAAACTAGTACGTCAAAGGGTTTCCCTAACCACTGACTGTTGGACATCAAATCAAAACATCAATTACATGTGCTTAACTGCCCACTTCATCGATTCTGACTGGATACTTCAGAAAAGGGTGTCAAATTTTTGTGTGGTTCCTAATCATAAAGGCAAGACAATTGGCAATGTAATTGAGCAATGCCTGCTTGGATGGGGTATTGATAGGGTGTTCACAATTACACTTGACAATTCAACTTCAAATGACAAAGTAGTTGAGTATCTCAGAGAGAAATTAGTTGATTAGGGTAACATTTCTTCTATATTGGAGGGAAAGTATTTACACATGAGGTGTTGCGCTCATATCTTAAACTTGATAGTGCGAGATGGTCTCAAAGAGGTGCATGATTCTACGGCAGCTATTCGGAATGTGGTTAGGTATGTGAAATCCTCACCAGCTCGATCGGCTAGGTTTAACCAACGTGTGACGAGTTCAAAGATTGAATCAAAAAGTGCCTGTTTCCTGATATCCCAACTCGGTGGAACTTCACTTTCTTGATGTTAGAGGCGACTTCAAAATATCAAAAGGTTTTTAGGCGGATGGAGCTTGATGATGGCCAATTCAGGGACTACTTTCAAGAAAAGGAGAATGGAATTAAGAAGGCCGAGCCCCAAAAGCTAGTGATTGGAAAAATGCAGAGGCTCTCATTAAGTTTTTAAAGAATTTCTATGATCATATTGGGGGAATATGAGCGAGGTCAATCATATGTTGTTGTTTGCCACGGTGGTTGATCCTAGGTATAAGGTGAGCTATATGCAGTTTTTGCTAGGAGAGATTTACACTACATCAACTGGGAGGATGTTGACAGGAAGATTGTCTGATCCTTTGAAAGCTTGTTATAAGTGGTAATTGGATTTTGATGACAGTAAGCCACAAGCTCAATCATCTATGTCATTGACTCTACTATTTCATCATCCTCTCAAACTACCACTAGTACATCGGTGAGTGGCTCAATAGCACAGTCGGAGAAGTACAAGAGATTGCTCGCAGAGAAGGATACAGCGGAGAACATTAAGGATGATGTTGAAAGGTACTTGTCTGACCCTTGTGAAAACTTTGATGATACAGAATTTGATGTGCTTAGGTGGTGGAAGATTCATGGAGAAAAGAAGTATCCCACGCTTTCAAAATTCGCAAGGGATGTGCTAGCTATTCAAGTCTCCACGGTTGCTTCAGAGAGATCGGCTTTTAGCACAAGAGGAAGAATTCTTGATCCCTTCCGTAGTTCTCTTACTCCAAATATGGTCCAGCTTCTTGTATGCCTCCAAAATTGGCTCAAATCCTCTTCGAAGCAAGAGCAAGAGGTTTTCTGAATTGAGGACGTGGAGTTCTATAATAAACTCGATTAAGGTATTAAACAACTTTAACTGCAGTTTAGAACATGGATCTCAGGTGACTGGAGTTCAGACGTATGCTCTTCCTTTTTCTTTTCGTTTTTCTTTATTTTATTTTTTCTTTAATTGTGGTTCTTAGAATTGTCATCCCGGCCATTGAGAGATAAAGAGAAGGGGCAATCTACCAGTGAGGTGTCCGATAATTGAAAATTGATTTCTTGTGAGTATATAATACATTAATTGTTAATTGTTATTTGCAAATTACATTTATTCTTATAAATTTGTTTTTTTTTGTAGAAAACAAAAGGCTAGTGAAGTATTTGCTCCTTTTACGAAGGCCTTGGGATGGTGATTGTGATTGATGGAGATACTTCATCATTTAGCTCCCGTTAATTTTTTCAAGTCGAGACTTGAGGATTTGGATTGGATTTTTAATGTTTGTGTATTTGATTTAAGAATACTTAGTGTTTGTTCATTGTGGATTTGTGCTCAGCAGCTCAAGTCATGTAGTTGTACTCGTGGTTGTGGATGTTGGACTTGTGCTTTTATCTTTCTTTTGTTGTGTTGAATGGGTGTGCACTTACGGTTCTAGAGTGATGTACGTTTGGGGATTGGTGAACTCTAGACCAGTTGATTGAGATATAATGTTTAGTTATGCTTCTGTGTTATGCTTTGTTGTTGATTGTGTTAGTGTGCTTGTGTAGTAGTGTAGTAATGTTAACGATTTATGAGTATAAGTGCATTTATTTAGTTATTTTGTCGTTGCCACCTTCCTTCTGTTTGTTAATTTTTTTTAAACTCTTTGATTTTAAGTGACTGTGTATTTGTAAGCTTCTATATAATATTTTCATTTTTTTTTGGGCGTTTGATCCTTAAATTTAGCATTTGGTGCAAAAAAACATAGGTTTGGGCCGCAAATCGGTAAATACTGATTGTTGCACAGAATAGGCTGGCCAAAACGACAAACCAGGCCCGTCCGACCCTACCCGACCCGACCCGAATCGGGTCATGTTGGGTCGGGTTCCCCAGCCGGTCGGGCCGGTTTTGGTCCAGAAACTGGCAGCCTGATTTTACTAGGGTCGGTTTCGGGTTGGCGCCCAACCGACCCAATGCCTACTCCTATTGACAGCTATGTTTTCCTTATTATAGATTTACTACTAATTTTTTATTTTCTTTTACATGTGTAGTTATCTACACTGTGGAGTTCCAGAAACGTGGTTTGTTGTATGCTTATATTATCTTTTGGGTGTCTCAAAAGGATAGGCATATATCAGCCTTATACATTAATAAGATAATTTCTGTAGAGATTCCAAATGAGAAATCTAAGCCTGATTATTAGATGCTGTAAAAGAGTTAATAGTCCATAGGCCATGCGGACTGTTCAACAAAGATTCTCCTTGCATAGACAAAGGTCATTGTACAAATCACTTTCCAAATAAGTTTGTATGTCGTACTACCTTTGATCTAAGTGGTTTCTAAGTTTACAAAAGGAGAGACAACAACATGACAGTTATAAAAAATGGGCTGTTCTTGACAATAGATTTGTTATCCCACACAATAGTACTTTGTTGCTTAAGTACGGGGCACACATTAACGTTGAGTGGTATAACCAGACTCGGTTTCAAGTAAATAAACTAAGGTAATAACCAGATCACTGTGGCATTCTCTGAGACCACAGATGTTTCTTTAGCTCAAAAGGTCGATGAGATTAAGATGTATTACGGTTGTCACAATATCTCAGCTGCCTAGAGAATTTTTGGATTTCATATTCATTACAGGGATGTAGCTATTGTGTGATTGAGTTTTCATCTGACTGGAGAGCATAATGTTTTCTATAATTCAAGGAAATCTGTCGATGCAGTGGTCAATCGACCTATTGCTCACTCAACCAAGTTTTCAGTGTGGATGAAAGCAACTAAAAGGTATCCTAAAGCAAGAAAGTTGACATATGTTGAGTTCCCTAATAAGTTCACGTGGAAGAAGACAACAAAAGAGTAGGTTCCAAGGAATAAAGGATTTGCTGCTGGACACGTATATATTGTATGCGCCCTGGTGCATGAGAGAAATACTACTTAAGAATGTTGCTGAATCTTGTAAAGGACCCTACTAGTAATGATGACCTGAGGACAGTTAATGGGACCTTACATGCCACATTTAGAGATGCCTACTATGCTCATGGTTTACTTGACGATGATAAGGAGTACGTTGATTAGCTGGGGCTCTACATACTTTCTCCATAGTTTCTTTGTTACTCTTTTATTATCATACTCTTTAACAAAGCTTGACTTGGTTTGGGAGCAGTGCTAGGAGTGTTTATCAGATGATATACTCTACAGCACTAAAAATAATCTCAATGACCAAGGTAATGGGTTTTAATTTCTAAACTTTTACATATATTAACTTCTATTATGGTTTTTGGTATTTAAAATGTCTGTCACATGATTAATTATTGTTTGTGTCATTTAATCCAATCTTTAAACAAATTTATTATTTCATAGAGTTGCAATTGACCAAAGATGAAATCAAGAATTACTGTTTAGTGGAAATTGAGAAGCTTTTGCAACAGAGAGGGAAGTCTCTTCGTGACTATGTAGGCATGCCTTTCCCTGCTTTTTCAAACATTCCTTCTGCTGATGACAGTCTCATACATGAAGAGTTGAGATATAACAGAATTGCTTTGGCTGAGAAACACTCCAAGTTATTATCTGACTTAATTGATGAATAGCATTCCGTGTATAACACTAAAATGAATTCTACATATGGCAATAGTTGGGGTGTGTTGTTTTTCTTATATAGACATGGCAGAGCTGGGAAAATGTATTTCTGGAAAACTTTGTCAACAGCTGTGAGATCCCATAGAAATAGTGTTGAATGCAGCATCCAGTGTTATAGAATCACTTTTTCTGCCTGGTAGGAGAACTGTGCACTCGAGATTTGCTATTCCCCTTACTACAACTAAAGACTCAACTTGCAACATAAAGCAGGGAAGTCCTCTGGCTAGGCTTATTGAAATGACCAACTTAATTATTGGGACAAGCCTGCAACATCCCCCAAAATTCTAAAAATAAATTAATTAACGTAATTTTTATTTTGACAATAATCGAATAATTACTTGAATTGCATTGGAAGATTATAAGTTTGCCACTTAAATGGCACCCAAAGTAAGAATGTGGTTTTTAAGTAACATAAATTAAAGTACAGTGACTTAATTACATGACAACACAAAGTATAAAGATTTCTTGAGCAATAAATGAGTGAAACACATTTAGCCCCGTCACCTTTGCAGACATATAGTGCCAAACACGCCACTTGTTGTACGATGATTGGTGGAACTCAAAGATTTATTAAAAACAATTAAATCCTAACAACTATAGAAGACCAAAGGGAAGGGAAGTTCACTAAGTTCTCCAAACACCTTCTCTATCCCCGCACTATTTCAAAATATCTAAATTCGTCCAAAAATGTTGTGGGGAGGAAAACTACCCTAAAAAACCCACCAAACGCTTAGTTTTCCACTCCGGAAAAGAATCATTTCCATATATAGGAAAATTCCAGCTTAAAGAACAACTTTGATTAAGAAATATCAAGGCTTGAGAGGCACTTTTCTCTTAGAAGTATTCAAGGAATATTTGGATAATCAAAAGGTGAGTGAGTACCTAATGCTTTGATTCCCTTTTTCATTCATGAAGTTTTCATAAGATAAAAATAGATTTTGATTTGCAGTTTTCATGAAAATAAATACGGATTTTGATGCATTGTCATCATGTTAAGGAATTGAGTTATTGCATTTGGATCACTAGTTAATGCTCTACCTGTCTTGTTTTGCTATATGGTATGCTATGTAGTATTTCCCCGTGCTAGGAGCCACTTAATGACACCTATGTGGGTAATGAATAGCATGGTGGTTTGTCTTTGTGGTTTCTTTGTGGTCTATGTGGAAATTTCGGTAGGGGTCAATTGAGATTTGATTGTGGATCCATACAAATGAATTGATATAAATCTTGTGCGAGCCACGCATAGTCGTTTAACTAGTGATAGGGCCCTCTTGTGCATCCATAAAGCTTTGTGCAATTCATGATTTCTGGAACTTATGAATGAAAAGAAGTTTTCTTAAACAAAAGGTGAATGAAAGTATTTTGTTACTCACTAAGTACTTTGTACTCGCTCCCTTTTCTACAATTTTGTAGATGATCCAACACATGATATTTGAAAAGCAAGCCACGAGTTGGAGCATGTCCCCGAGCGGGAGTAGAGTTGTACATGTAGAAGGGAACCAATATTTGAATTTATGGGAATGCACTTTGATTATAAATATATCTAGAAACAATACATAGGCTCAATAACTTTTGTGTTAATAAGCATTCCCAGCTCTCCGTAGATATATGTCTATATGTGGCTTATGATATATACGACAAGATGAATGTGTATCTTTTGTATTGACTAGAAGCTTACCTTTCAATGAGCAGCTTTCCAACCACTGATCTCGGCTAGATAATCAATAAAATAGCTTTATAGGACGTTAAACAATCTAAAGGTTAGAACAATTTGTTCGATTTGTATGCCCCATGTCCCTGCTATTTGGATGAAAGCTTCCGCGTTTGAATTTATTAACCTATATAAATAACTCAATAATATAGGATAAGATAGCGCGCGTGTGACACAGTCACACATGATGAATAGTACTGCTTTGAAGCTCTAGACCAGACTACGAGATGTCCTTCAATTCTCTCAAAATTCCGATGTCGGTAAACCTTTTGGCGGCAAAACCGTTGTATTTGGTGGTGATTTTAAATAGAGTTTGCTAGTCATTCCTAAAGGGAATAGGCCAGATATTGTCCATACATCTTTGAACTCTTCTTTCTTGTGGCAGCACTGTAAGGTATTAAAGTCGACGAGGAACATAAGACCTAGAAATCTTGTAGGTGATCCCAATTTGGAGGCTCTCCAGAGTTTCTCATATTAGATTTTACAGGTTGGGGGATGGTGTTTTAAGAGACAGTGATGATGGGGAGTCAAATATTGATATACTAGATGCTCTATTGGTGCCTATCCTCTCTGATCCTGTGGAGCCTATTGTTAAGAGTACTTACCCTGACTTCCTAACACAGGGCAACTCAGCTTCCTATCTAAATTAACGACCTATTCTTGCACCTATCATCGATGAGGTAGACAAGATTAATGATTATATGATAAGGCAGAACATGTCTAAGTTAAAAACCTATTTAAGTTCCGATTCAGCATCTTTTTTTTAATCTGATAGTGATCCAGTTCAAGAAATCCATTCACCTAAGTTTCTAAATGGCATTAGATGTTCTGGAGTGCCTAGCCACGAGCCCAAGTTAAAGGTAAGCGTACCTATGATGCTAATGCGGAATATAGACCACTCATCTGAATTGTGCAATGGTACACGGCTTTTAGTGACCAGACTTGGAGATCATATTGTTGATGCCCAGATGTTGTCAAGCCCAAATGCCAGTCAGAAATTTTGTATTCCCAGATTAACCCTCGAGAACGCTGGTATTTTCTTGCGTCGACCAGTATTCACCCATGGGCAGTTACATATAGCAATATCAAGAGTCACGAGCAGAAATGGGCTGAAGTTTATGATATATAATGACAATGGTCAGCCCAACAGTTTTATAGTGAATGTTGTTTACAAAAGGGTTAATTTCACAAAAGATCCCAAACCTTTGATTTAAGAATCGATTTCATCCCCAACCTTTTTTAAGACTCTTCTGGGTCCCCAAACTTTCATAAATGTGCACGATATGTCATTTTTTCACTATTTCGGTCATTTTTTTAGAAAATGACAGTTATACCCTCAATTTTTGAATTTAAAAAATATTTAAAAATAATAAGAAATTAAAAAAGAAAAAAGAAAACCCACCCCACCCCTCCCCTCCCCTACCCCCACCCAGCCCCTCCCTCTCATGAAGCTGCCAGAAATGGCAGTAGAAATTGGGAGGGTGAATCCCCCTTTTCCAGTGGCAAAATGCTGTCGAAAGGGGGGATTCAACCCCCCAAAATGCTGCCAGAAACGATGCAATTTCTGGCAGCAGCAGCAAAAATTGGGGATGAATCCCCCCCTTTCTGGCAGTATTTTTGTGGAGGGCGAATCCCCTATTTCTGCTAGCATTTGCTTCCGGAAATGGGGGGTTCACCCTCTAATTTCTACTGTCGTTTCCAGCAGCTTCATGAGAGGGAAGGGGCTGGGTGGGGTAAGGGGAGGGTGGGGTAGTTTCTTTTTTTTAATTTCTTATTATTTTTAAATATTTTATTTTTTAAAATTCAAAAGTTGAGGGTATAACCGTCATTTTCTGAAAAAATTGACCGAATAGTGAAAAATAGACCTATCGTACGCATTTATGAAAGGTTGGGGACCCAGGAGAGTTTTAAAAAAGGTTGGGGAAGAAATCGATTCTTAACCCAAAGGTTGGAAACTTTTGTGAAATTAACCCTTTACAAAAAGGTTTTCAACAATTTATAGCGGTTTTGACTCTTTCATTTTTAGGTGAGTACAATTTCTATATTCGCATAAGTTAAAATTTTGTTATTAAGATTCATTCAAATAAATTCTATTTTGTTTGCTAAATGTAGGTTGCCTTGCGGCTTCCCATTTATTTTGCCTATATATGTAACATCCACTCTCTTACATATTGTGTAAATTGTTATTTTTCAGTGTTAAATAATTAGTGTTTCTTGGTATTTGAATCTCTAACGCAAGTGTCAAAAAGTTTTTTCAGTTTTATCACTATGTTTATTATTGTGCACATTATCAAACATATTATAATGTGTATAATAGATTATGATACAAGATTAATTTTTTTTACTCACAAACACGTCAAAAAACTAAGTCGGCAGATTTAAGAATATTTATACAAATAGTGATTACAACTCTTACATTGTTTACATTATTTAGTCAAGACATCTCGTGCAACGCACAGGTGAAATCGCTAGTATAATATAATAATATAATAACACAAACAACAACAATATGAGTTAAGTGGTTAGCTAAAATTTTCCCTCAAAAATTGTTTATGTCATTGCTTATCTCATTATTTATTTGTTTATTAATTATTTGTCCCAGGCTCAAATCCCCCCTCCAAGTGGGGGTATGCCTACATTTTATATGTAGTTGATAGTCTCGTGTATAAGAGTTTGATTTCTTTTAGTCCCCTGTATAGGGGTTTGTATGTTGATTTGTTTTAGAAGAATATATATCTATATGAACTTATAGTGCCATGATGTGGATTGTAATTGTACTTAAAAAATACCTTATTAATTCTTTTTTTAATTCTAGTGGATTATCTTTCATTTCTTTTAGTTTGTTTTCAAATGATATACTTGTTTACACGACTAAACTTTTCTCAACCCTTAATTATAAACAATTGGATCCTACAATTCGAAATTTAATCATAATTTTTTTGAAGTATAATTACAATCCGTATTATAACACTACAAGTGCATATAGATATATATATCCTTCTAAAATACAGTGCGTAGAAATCTACAATACAAACATCTACATAGGGGACTATAAGAAATCAAACTCTTATACAGGAGACTACAAACTACATATAAAATATAGACAAACCCCCCACATAGGCGGAATTGAACTTAGGACCGCTACATCTCAGGGCCTCAGCCTTAGCCTCCTAACCAAATGGGCTAAGGCCTCATTAGCTTTATTGTAATATTATTATGATACCTTATTTTTTAGTCATGTTTATTTATTTTATTTTATTTTCTCCAAAAGATGTGCATTTCCTTATTTTTTTCTAAACTTACTAAATTTAATAGAATCATGACTCATGTATAATAAATTTCTAAATTTAATTAATTTAATTTATTTGATTTATTTTTAAAAGATAAAAATCTTTTTGGAACTAAATAATAAAAATATTACAACTTTTCAAATAATAATGCTCATTTTAAATTTCTCAACCTCTAATTTTGGACAATTGAATCTTACAATTTGAAATTTCATTTTAAAAAAGTTGTGTGGATACATTAGTGGGGATTTTCTAATAAGACAGATCTGTCTCCGGGTTTGGAGAAAGATCTAGCCATGCGGCTACATGGATCCACCATGCGGCCGCATGGCATCACGATGCGGCCACACCCGGCCGCACGGTGGAGCAGCACAAGTATGTGCGGCTGCACTGCCTGCAGCTGCATGGCCGGATCTGTTTCCGAACCCAGAGACAGATCTGTCTTCTTAGAAAATCCCTACATTTGTGAGTGTCTGCTGATACATTAACATTCTATGGGTTTTGAGAACATACAAAACCTACGCATTGAATTACAAGTTTATGCATTTTCTCACATGCGGGAGTGAAATACATATGGGTGTCTAATGTCAAATTAGAAGCTACATGGATACATCTTCACATTCAGATGTCTATTGATACATTTGCATTATACGAGTGTCTATTGTTACATTTGCATTTTATAGTTTTTAACAACTATGGGTTTTGCGTATAGTTTTACTATATTGTTGATTAATCACAACTATGGAGAATTATTCCACAAATTACACAAAAAAAGGAAGTTGGTTCAAGAATTTGATATTTTCAAGAATTTTGATGTGGAGTTCCAAAGTAGGTATTTTGAAAGCTTTTGGAGTCATTTTGATCCAAATCAGAAGAAATTGAAGTATGTTTGAAATTTTGGGACTAAGGGTGTATTTGAATTAGATTCTTTTAGAATCAATTCTTTTTTATTTCGTGTCAATTCATTCTTAACCATAAATTTTTTTAAAAAATATTTGTACAATTCCCTATAATATTTTTTAACCACACATTCTCCTTAAAAATCACTTTTCACAATTTCAATTTTCAAAGAATCTATTTCATACACACCCTAAAACGGAAATAGTGAAATTTCTAAGTTGCAAACTCGACATGGACAAAGGAGAACCCAGATGATCGGTTAACCTTATTAAGGTAGAGTTCTATTGGATGAGAAATTCATGCTATATGGCAAAAGAGTGCAATATGAGAGACTTAATGACCAATTTGAATGGCAATCAAAAAGACAGCCTGCAGCGCAAAATGGCCAAAAATTGACATGAATCCTCGTGACCATTCTTTTTTCCCCCTTGAAATGGGAAGTTTATTCAGTCAAAGCATCGTGATGTAGTACATCAAAAATAAAAATAGAAGGATAACCCCACCACTCCATGGAGTCTGACATAGAACCTCTGACGCCGGCGGCCATTCTTTTGGATTGAAATTTCAAATTTTAATTTCTTTTCTTTTCTTTTCATTTTATTTTGTTTCTTTTGGCTCCAACTTGGTGTTTAATATACATATATTCTCCATTATTCATTTTGAAACCAGCTATCTTGAATGATGAAATTCTTGGAATGAAAACCTCCAAGACTTCGAGAATTTCTTCTCCTTTTATCTTTGTTCATGTATTTTAGGAGTTAATTATCTCAAATGCTACTGATTTTTCAAAATTGATTCCAATATACCATTATACTATAAAATTTATCCCAAATGCCACTACACTTTTCAAAAATTATCACGTCCGCTATTATAGTTTAAAAATTACCAGACTTGTCCAAATTTTACTAGATTTGCCATTGAAATTCTTGAAATCAGCTATTTTTTTAATTGAGACTTTTTATTTTGATTTTATATTAAAATTGTAACATAGTGAAATTCATGTTTCGCATTTTTTTTGCTCATACTTTTATCTAGGACTGATTGAATATCAAATGCGGTAAGTATTTTATAAGTTCAATGGCAAGTGAAGTAGATTTTAAAGTATAGTGGCATCTGAGGCAACTTTTCAAAAAGTTTAATGGTATTTGAAATAAGTTTGAAAGTATAATGTCAAGTGAGATAATTTTTCTAAAGTTCAATGACGTTTAAGATAATTAACTATGTATTCTTGTATTTAGTATGCAACACAACCAACCTATCTTGGGCATTTGTTCTTCTTAGTTCCATTGAGGGTTAGTGTTTCATATATTCTAGTTTACTTTGAATGGCAGCTCGGGTTTCTCGATCACCCCTCAACTACGGGTTCATGTTTCCGTACTTCAACAGGTTTAAAGTTTGATATACTCTAGTTTTTTTGACCGTAGAGCTCAGGGCTATAGTCCAATTTGTCAAATTTTAGCTTTCTTGGGTTCGTGTCCATATTTAAACCCATGTCTGATTTTCTGAATTTCTCTGAATTTTAGCATTCTTGAGTTTGTGTCTGTTGACATCAAATTTGGCCTTTGACTCAACAAACAAGATTTGTTTACATGGGAAATTCTTATTTGAATCGATATGAATATTAAATGCAAAAGCTTGGAGAATGTTTGTAATACATAGAAGAGAGTACATGTGGCAAAGACAAGAAGAATGAATGTAGGGCGTCGAACCCCTTGTTAGTTTTATTTGCCTCTATTTATAGTACTCATTTGCCATTTGCATGGGGACAATGATTACATGTATTTAATGCTAGGCCCACAAAAATGGCATAGGGGTCAAATCAACTGAGATTAAGCTTTCACTTTTTGACTAATGGCTGTCTAAACCATGCATGAGGCAGGTAACCACCGCTTTTGCATTTAATGTTGAAGTCCCATCAGCAGCAAATGATAAGGCCTTGCACGTAGGTTCTTAAGCTCTACTTAGCCGGCACTTTCGCCAGGTCATGGCATTAGGTTGCAGTGCCAGGTTGTAGTACTGAGAGCTCAAGAGTATAGCGATGAGATGACCTGAATTATAAGAATATAGGAGTAGTGATTGACTCCTTGGGTCACTAGGTCAGGTCTCGAGATCTTCTTGTCGTCGGGTTATTTAGGTCACTGGATTTGATGAGATGATCGGGCCCTATTTTTAAGATCCTGCGACTGTTGACTTTTGCTGACTTAGCGGCCTGGTGACCACAAAATACCCCATCAAGTTTGCTGTTCCTGGTCTTTAGAGTTAGCGACCTTGAAGGCAAGCTTGCAATTCGCTTCGAGTTTTTGCCGCTTGAAACCAAACTCATTGAATTTTGAAACTTTTTTGCCTGGCTCATTCTGCCTCGTGTCAGTCGTCTAGTCAAATGGTGTGTTCTAGGGGCTTTTAGGTAGTAATCATTAATCGATTGATACCACTTTGTTTCCCAATGTAACGCGCAGCTGCCACCCTTATGTCTTCCCCCAACCCTATTTATACCCTTCTTTCCTCCTCATTTTCCCCCTTGGTTTTTGTTCATTCTACAATCAATTTCTCAAAAACTTTGTTGCAAGATTCCTCCAGCCTTCTTCAGATCTGAATACTTCCTGGTGTCTTCCCAGGCTTTGTGATAGCCTTACCACAAAAGTAACCATCTTCTCTTTTTGTTCTCTGAAGGAATTCTTTGCGGATTTTGTCAAAAGCTTTAGGTTAGTTTCTGGAATCTGTAGGGGTTTTGTGAAATGGAGGGTAGAAGGGGTTTTCATCCAGGGAAAGCTGAAGAAGAAGAAGAAGTGAGGATAAATGTAGAGGGGTCCACAAACGAGGAGGCGGCGGAGCTCGAGCCGGAACCAGTACCAGAGGTCCAGCTTGAATATACTGATGAGGAGAGTGAGGAGGAAGATGACGAGGAAAATATAAGCTCTAGCAAGTGACCTTTAGTAGTGGTAATTCGTGATAAAGAGCGGCCGTGAGTGTGTAAGCATATCCTCTCAAAGATGAAAGAGAAAGATTAGCATATACTAAGACAAGCATATCGCGTGCTCAATTACGTGGCCCTCTGGATCCCATCAAAGTGGTCTCATTTTCCCCCAAAGGGGTGTGTGGCAATGGGCACGAGGACGTTTGAGACTGGTTTCCGTGCCCCATTTCTACGACCTATTACTAGGTTGCTGAGTTGTTGGAGAGTTGCCCCCTCTCAAATCACTCTAGCAAGTTGGAGGACCATAATTGGGGTCCTTCCTCTCAGGCAGCGTAAAGGTTGGCGGTACCTGAGCTCAGAGGACTTCACCTCGTACTACGTGTTAAAGGTCTCACCATCTGGGGAAGGATAGTTTCGTATAGCCACACAACGTAAAGCCAAAGGCCTAAAACTTTGGGAGAACCTGGTGAAGTGGGCGTCCAAATCTGGTTCCAACTGGAAAAAGAGCCGGTTTTGGTTGGGAGATGAGTAGAAGAGCCTGTCGATTCCTGGGGAAGTGGACACAAGCATCTCTACAAGCTACTTGCAACACAGTAAGTAACTTTCCAATGAGAGCCTTTTCTCCAGCTAGCGAACTGACAGTTAACTGTGTTTCCTTTCATGTCAGGTGTTGATTAAGAACGTGGTCGACCATTGACTTCATTATTTAAGGAGCAAGCAGAGATCTTTCGGAGATATTTTACCAACTGCCAAAACATCATTGCCATGTCACGGACCTGACAAACGAGGATTTTTTTGTAAGCATCGGGCTGTCTGTTCCGGGGATTGAGCATATTTCCAAAGACCCTAACAATTGTAAGATGCTACCTTCTTTTTAGGTTTGTTATTATTATTTCACTGACGGCCTTGTTTTTAGGTTTCACAACTAGACACTTGCACATTTTCAGGGAAAAAATATCTTTCCAAGGGCCAAAAGTGATCTATCCATGAGGCAGAGAAGAAGAGAACGACATGGGAGAAGAAGAAAATAGCTCGCGACAATGTTGAGGAAATGAGGACTACTGAGCAACTCGCTGAAGCTTTGACGAAGCAGAAGGAGAAAAAGAAAATGAGATAGGATAAGGCTGCTGGGGAAACGCCTATGCCAGCTGACGGTGCTGTTGTTTTCAAGTGACCCTACAATCACCAGCTGGTCATCCAAGAAGCTACCGCCAACTTATCTCCTCG
>CAVNYN010251014.1:0-15562 GCA_963692815.1 Nyctanthes arbor-tristis
TTTGGTTTATGTAAGAGAACTAACAACTGGGCATCTATTATTTTGGTCTCAAAATAACACAAGCAAAAATACGGTAAACTGAAAAATAAGGCAACAACTTCCGATCACGAGAATGAAATTACATATATTTCACAGTAAGCTAGAACTCAGATAAGTAAATAAAAAGCAGTCGTTCTGGAACATATAGCGCATCATCTTTATCGGACTCCATTTCTACACAACAAATATATATGTATCAGTGACTCAATCAAAAAATTAGTAAGTCAAAGTAATTATTGTAAGGCGTGTGTCATGCACCTTGTTCATTACTCATATCCTCCACATTACGCAGCTGTGGTTCGATCATTGAGTGTGATGTCAACATTGTTTATGCCTCTCCCGTCGTCACCTGTGACAAGTACATGTTTAACATGAAGCCATAGCGATGTAATAAACATATCATTGCTCTACCATAATCGCTTGTATTCTATAATTACCATCTTTAGAGGTTGCTGGTTTCATTTTTATTTGCTCTACCATAATCCCTTGTATTCAAAAAATCAATTTACTAAAATCTACCTGCTATTCATGATTCCATTGCTACACCACATTGTCTTGCACAACCAATTTTTTAGGGGTGTTTTCAGGTTTAATTTGTCACTTAAGTCTACATAAAATCAAAGCATCGAGAGACAATGTAAAGCATAAGATCAGGAAACTAGAGTTGTGCTTGATATTGACTCAGTATTTTGGCGAGTTGTTTTAATGTGACTCGGTGTTTTAGCAAATTATGATTGTTGTGTTATAATATTGTGATATCAGAATATAAAAAAACCTTTATATTTTTCCAGTTATCCCCTAATTTTTCCAAAGAATTACAGTGTTGATTGAACCCAAAGAAAGAATTAGTGATGTCATAAATGACATTAAAAAAAACTAGGTGGGAAAAATTGACAATTGATCTTTATTGTCCCAGACAAACTCTGCTTTAATATATATAAAGTTAATTTCATAAATTATCCCCAACCTTTGTTCGTGACTCCACAGCCCTCAATCTTTGATAAATATACACAAATTGTCCCTTTTTACACTATTCCACCGAAATTTTAACAAAAGGAGGATTATACTCCCTTAAAACTTTTAAATTTTTTTTAAAAAAAGTTTGAAAATAATAAAAAACTTAAAACCACCCCATCCCACCCCCCCACGTCCCCCTCCCCTCTTCGACCGGAAGTCCAGCTGCCGGGTGTTGGAGTTGCTGCCATTTCCGGCAACATTTGCTGCCAAAATAGGGGGATTCTCCCCCCCCCCATTCCGGCAGCGAAATGGGAGGGAGGGAAGAACTGTGCTGCTCTGGCAGTACAAATACTGCTGGAAATGGCAGCAAAATTGCTGCCATTTCCGGCAGCACTTGCTGCCAAAATAGGGGGGAGAATCTCCTCCATTTGTGCTGCTTCTGATGCTGCCAGAGTAGGAACTCCACGGCTAGCAGCCAGACTTCCGGCCGAAGGAGAAAGGGGGACGTGGGGGTGGGGTGGTTTTTAAGTTTTTTATTATTTTCAAACTTTTTAAAAAAATTTTAAGCGGGTATAATCGTCATTTTATTAAAATTTTGGTGGAATAGTGTAAAAAAAGGGACGATTTGTGCATATTTATCAAAGATTAGAGACTGCGGGGTGATAAAACAAATGTTGGGGACGAAATTGAGACTAAACTGAAAGGTTGAGGACGATTTGTGAAATTAACCCATATATATATATATATATATACATATATATATATGGAAAATAAATTGTGGCAAAACTTGCATTATTATATTTGTTAACAAATCTTATCACCAATTAAATGTGACTTACAGAAAAAAATTGTAACAAAAAAAAAAAAAAACTGGATCAAATCGTTTGGTTTAGGTTTGAGATTTTTCCAAAATGTTGTAATAAGTTCAATTTGAGAATATGTCAAAAACCGGGCAAATTGGATAGCTTACCCTCTACTTTTTATTAATCCTTTAGTTTCAAATATATAGTCTTATTTTTCATTTTTGAGTTGTCCGAAATACATAATGATGCTTCTCGAGTTACTTTTTCTCCCTTTACTAAAATAACTTTATTTAAATTAAGATATATATATTAGAAAAATCATTTGCAAAATTTGATTTTACAATAACTATTCTTAATTCCCGTGAAAAGAAAAAGGAGAAGGGCGAGGGAGTATTATTATTTATGTATCATTCTTATAACTAGTTGTATACTCATATATTGCATGGAATAGAATAATTAACAAAAACAAAAAATACATGATAATTTGAAAAACTAAATAACTACAAATTTTATTGCATACTACTCACTTATATACACATATTACTAATATGCATAAACATAATCAAATTAAAATGTACAATGTTGTTACTTGGCACAAAACTAATTCAATTATCATTCATAGAACAATACTCTTAACTATGAAAATGAGATCTAATGAGGAATTTTTCAATACAAATATAATTTCACATTGAATATACAAACCAAGAAACCATGGAAAATATATCACAAAAAATTTGTATAACTCTAAAATTACTCTATACACATATCTTTATTCAATAATTATCAGCACAAGAACTCCAAGAACAACGGATAGTATTCATTTATCAGAATGAATTTTTTTCACATTCATTTTCCACTACATATTCCTTGAGAAATTAATTTTCACATTTCTTCATATAATGCCCATATATTTTTCAAAGAAATCACTATTTCCTAAATCTATTCTAAAAAATATAAAGTACCCACTCTCGTATTACAAAAATCCTTAGGGAAACACTATTATAACAAAGGATAAATTCTATGTGATTTACCTCTAACATTAATTTTCAATCACTTTCCACTCTAGTCAAGAACCACGTGGTCTAATGACATCCTAATTATCTTTTCAAACATTTGATCTAGGGTTCGATTATTCTCTTCTACAATCCTTTTGTAATACAAAAACAAACTCACTTTTCACTCTAAAAAGAACTAGCATTTCACCCGTGCGTTGCACGAGATGATAATACCAGATAATATAAGCAATTCAAGAAGATTAAACATGATTGTGCATTGGTGATGCAATGAATGATTTGCCTGAGGTTTCTATATAATGCATCGCATATGTAGCTGTTTGGGTAGATATACCACCTGGGGTAATATACCCTTTGTGAGTGTTGGGGGTTCGACGGTTAGCTGACCAGTTATATATAGTGGACGCAGTGTTAGGGTCCGGCAGCATACGGTTTAGGTATATATAATAAACGTAGTATTGAGGGCTCGACAGTGTATATGATATAGCTAGACCTTGTCTTTTGATATTGGTAAGTCCTTGGTGACGGTCAAAGTATAGTAAATCCTTGGAAATAAGGCATGTGCGTGCTGAATATATTGACATGCTTTATTTATGATGAGCTCATGCAGTGCTTTATACGTAGCTCTGTATGACTAGTTGGTTGTGTGTGGAAATATCAGTTCATTTGTTATATATCATGAACAAGTTATGCGTGTTATTATATTTATTGAGTCTTTATAGCTCACGTAGTTGCTTTCCACTGTAGATTCATATGTCAACAATGTGGACCATTGGAAGTTCAAGGAAGGTTTGACTGAGATATGGTGAATCATGCCGATTTTATTGAGGTAAATAATTCTATACCGTTGTGCTAAATAAAATAATATATATTATATTTTTCTTAAGGGGTGGGTCGTTACAGTGCATATATGCCTTATTCCCAAGGGCTTACCCTGTCTTGACCATCGCCAAGAACTTACTAATATCAAAAGACAAGGCCTAGCAATATCATATCCACTGTTGGGCAACCAATATTACATCCAGTATATATACCCAGACAGTGGGCCGCCGGGCCCCTAACATTGCGTATAGTGTATATACTCAGTCAACTATCCACTGAGCCCCAACACTCATGAGGGGCACACCATCCTAAGTGGTATATATACTCAGACGGCTACATAAGAGGTGCATAATATGGGGACCTCACTCAAATCATCTATTGCATCACCAATTTGCAACTCACCACATCATGACATGTTCCTCACGTATACTAACCATCTACATACTCAACGAATGCATACATGTCGTGAAACACATCATGCACGGTATAATAATATCAATTAGTTAATGCACAAGTAGCACGACATAATATTATCAATCTACTAATGCACAAGAGTGAACATATATCATTTACACATCGCAGGCAAGAAGCATATATTCAACAAATCAAACTTCGAATAATTAACTCCTGTATCGCATAAGTTACCATTTAAGAAAAAGTATAAAGAATAATAATAAAATAGAAATAATACTATTTTATAGTAGTCCGCTACTAAAGAGGTTGACCAAAAGACTGAAGAATTGAATATTGGTCGACCACACTATTTCGTGGTCGACCGGATGTTGTAAACTTCAACATCTTGGTCGCCAGAGAAAAAGAGAAAATTATTTAACAACGTACCATAAAAGCTTTTGAATATTCGTATAAAAATTTATATTTTTCACCCCTATTTATAGTTTTTCTTAAAGGTCTATGTCACGCCCCCAATTTTTAACAATAGTGAAAGTATTTAAACATGTATCTCAAGTCCAAAATCGAGGGCGAGACTCTAAAAATACAATTCAAAGGTGTTGACGCTTTCGTTGCGCACTCTGATAATTAAATGTCCTGTAGGCTACCCACAACGAAACCTCGACCACACACCGAAATCTCGATCACATACATGTATCTTCTCCACCTTTGAGACGATCCGACCATAGAGCTCTAAATTCAATACCTACAGAATTATAGAAAGAGAGGTGAGTATAAAGTACTCAGTGAATAACAACATGTATTGGTCTACGCAAAACAATGTAAGGAAGATCAATAGATGACAAAGATACAAATTGCGGGCACACCACTAGTTTAGCCGCTACCCAGAAACCATACGATATAAATGTATAAATGGTCAAGACCACACAGCAAGACTATAGTACAATAAAGCAATACAAATACAATTCAAACACAGATAGATAGCGCCACTAGCGGGACCTAAGAGCAATAACAATAGTTTATCCAATAACAAGTATGCACACTTAGATATCAAATGTCAAAGCAATACAATATGAGCATAAGAAGCAATTACGTATTATCGAATATCAAAGAGAATTAAAGAAGGGACGAGTTTCGAAGAGGCAGAGCCAAGACACGTGTTACTCACCCCACGTGAAAAAAGCATCCTTAAAGTCTTGATATTTCTCAATTAAAGCTATTTTTCAAGCTATAATACTTTTATATATAGTAAGGGACCCTTTTCAAGTGAGAAACTAGATATTTGATAGGTGTTTAAGATTGTTTCTCTATTATGACTAAGGTTGGACGAATTTTGGGGAGTTTGGGAGACAATGAGTGGTTGGTTGGGTGTTTGAAAGTTTGAGGACCCCTTTGCCGCTTTATATAATAGTTGAGATTCAATTGTTTTTAAGAAATTTTAGTTTCGCCAACCACGGGGCGACAAGTGGCGCGATACGACACTGTACATTTGGCGTCAAACTGATCGAGAAGACCTTACACTTTGTCTCATCTTTCAATTAAGTCATCGCTCTTTGGTTTATGTCAATTAAGTCACTATACTTTAGTTTATGTTAATTAGGAATCAAGTTCTTTCTTTAGCGTCAATTGAATAACAATCTTTTAATCTTAAGAATTCTTACAGTGATATTCGAGTAATTCTTCCAAAACAGTAATTATGTTGCTTACTTTAATTGGTAGAAACTTCCGAGATGTTACAGCCTAACTACAATTAAACTTTTATTTAATTACACTTTCATCTTAAGGTAAATTTCACAATTATCTTTAACGGATAATTGTCATTTTAAAAATAAATAATTGTCCTTTATTTTTATTGTAAAAATCAATTATGTGCTTTATTTTATTTCTAAAAATTTCTGAAAAATCTCAAACAACTAGAAAATTATTTTTAACTAAAATGAAATTTTTGAGCGCTACAATTCTTCCCCTCTTTAAGAAATTTCGTCCTCGAAATTTAAAATTTCTAATTACTTGAATCATGATTCCGTTACGCACTCTAATAATATAAATAGAAACACATACAATATATGATGACCCATATAATTGTTAGAAATTGGGGTAGTCTGAACTGACATACGCTAACAGGTCACAGAACCATGCTCTGATAAGTGATACCATTTGTAAAGCCCGTCTCTAAAAAAATATAGTATTTTATTTAGCACAACGGAATAGAATTATTTACCTCAATAAAATCAGCATAGTGTAGTGTATGTTAGTCAATTTCCAATTGTTCACATTGTTGGCTTATAAACCTACAGTACAAAGTAACTACATGAGCTATAACAACTCAGCAAATATGGGTGAACATGGTTCAGTTCTAGCGATTTTTTATTTATTTTTAAACCGAATCATCATATTCGATTTAGAGAAATTGTAAACTAATTTGAATGACTAGTACGATTTAGACTCTATTTATATAGTATATTAGTAACATGTATAGATGAATGAGTAGTACATAATAAAATTGTGATTACTTAATTTTTCAAATTACCATGCATTTTTTTACTATTTTTCTAGTCCGTGCAATGTATGGGTGTGCAACTAGTAAAATAAAAAGAGACATATATAAGTAGGATATTAGTTTCAGTTGGAAAACTTACATATGATATGACTATTATCCTACTTTAATATATATATATAAGATTAGATAAGATAAGATATCACAAGATTGGATATTAAATTGCAATTTACAAACTTATATTTGTATACATAATATATTTTAATATATAAATGTGAATATAAGATTGAAAGCATATATATAAAATAAAAGAATATGTAAGTGAGAGAGTGGATATATATTTTATAATTTTGTATATTATATATATGTGCACAATATATATAAAAGATATTAAAGATTAATCTGGAGATTAATTGAGGAATGTGTATTAACTTGCAAAGTTGGGTATGTGTATATATTACATATCTATGTGATAAAAATAAACGTAAGTTATGCATATATTATTATAATATAAAATAAAAAGTGACATATATAAGCAAGACAATGGCTTTGACGGGAAAACTTGTATATAACAACTATCTTACTTTAATATAAATATATATATAAATATATCTATTAATGTATATCAGTAACATGTATAGATGAATGAGTAGTACGTAATAAAATTGTGATTACTTAATTTTTCAAATTACGACGCATTTTTTTACTAATTTTTCTAGTCCGTGCAATGTATGGGTGTGCAACTAGTAAAATAAAAAAAGGCATATAAGTAGGATATTAGTTTCAGTTGGAAAACTTACATATGATATGACTACTATTCTACTTTAATATATATATATATAAGATTAGATAAGATAAGATATCACAAGATTGGATATTAAATTGCAATCTACAAACTTATATTCGTATATATAATATATTTTAATATATAAATGTGAATATAAGATTGAAAGTATATATATATAAAATAAAAAAATATGTAAGCGAGAGAGTGGATATATATTTTATAATTATGCATATTATATATATGTGCACAATATATATAAAAGATATTAAAGATTAATATGGAGATTAATTGAGGAATGTGTATTAATTTGCAAAGTTGGGTATGTGTATATATATTATATATATATATGTGTGTGTGTGATAAAAATAAACGTAAGTTATGCATATATTATTATAAAATAAAATAAAATAAAAAGCGACATATATAAGCAGAACAATGGCTTTAACGGGAAAACTTGTATTTAACAACTATCTTATTTTAATATATATATATATATATATATATGAAAATAAGAATAAGTATATAAGATAAGATTATAATTATAATAATAATCCAGTAATTTACAAGGAGAAGTCCCCAACGTTTGGATCTTTTTCTACTTGCGTCTCGCAAGCTCTTCACCACGAAACTACACATTCTTTCCATAATATGAATCGATATTTTCATAGTCACACTACAACCAAGCATTGAGTCATCACCCTCAAAGTAATTAAAATTTTAGGGAAGGATTTCGATAGTACAATAATATTCACATACAAAAACCAAATTACCAAAGTAAAAAAGGAAAAATACATACTGCACTGAAAATAATTATGGATGTAGACAAACACGTAAGTAATGTTGCCAAACTCTTACTGAGAAGAACTTTTCCTTCATAAGCCAGGAGAATATAATTGTCACCAATGCAAGGTAACCTCAAAGAACTATATATGCCAGTGGCAAAATTCTCCTTCAATTTTCAACTATCAGGTAATGGATGTAGTTTCATTCTATCCTTTAACATTGTTATAATAGTTCTTAAATAGAACAAAAAATTTTTGATCTATCAATGGTGTATAAGATCATTGAGGATGGCAATGATCAAAACTATCGATGGCGAGAAAACGAACTTCCTAATCAAAGCAACAGGCATATGAGAACCACCGGGTGTAAGGATTTTTACCCTAAATTCCTGACGTAAGATGTATTTTCTTTTAGCCTTTAGTACTATGTAAAAGAACAAATTTACAGTTTATATACGTTCAGTTTATTTAATTCAATCAACATGATTTATTATACTTCCCCTGTAATAGTAAAACTAAATAAAAAGACTTATCATACTTTCTCCATTCTCATTGCAAATTATGTTCCTTATTGTTCACAAAGTGCCATCTTGAATCTTCTTTTTCTTCATTATCATTGCAAATTATGTTTACGCAAGCCTCAGGTCCCAGTTCATCCTAGATGGACAAATTTAGAAGCCTTTTTGGCGGTGGAACAGAAGCATATTCATTCACATATTTACACGCATATTCTCTAGCAGAAATGTGAACCAAGCCACAGTTAACGCGACGGAAACACACAACACTAACTTGTGTAAAACAAATACATATAATTTTGGTATTTCAAGTCAAATTAACGATGAAAATGAAAAATAATATTAGAGGAAACATGATGACAGAATTAGCACATTATTTGTTATTATAGTTTGTTTACAAATATTTTGTTCACAGTATATTCTAAACTTTTTATTAAATTAATATTTTTTGAAATTATTCTTTTTGTACAGAGTACATGTTAAGTACTAGTAAATAAGAGAGTGAATGTTTACAAATAAATGATAATTTTTAGCTATTGTCCAATATTGATTTTCCAAAATCAATTCTCAGTTAAACTTATTTTCAACCACATATTTATCTATTAAAATAATCATACAAAGTAAATTTGAAACTCTTCCTTCTAAACCATACATTCTCAAAAAAATATATATATATAAAATAAAATAAAATAATAATAATCACTTTTCCACATAATCAATTTTCAAAAACCTAAATCAAACACACTCTAAATTGGGCCATGGGGTACAATCCAAAAATAAACTTTGTCAACATGTAAAATAGGAAAGGGTTAATTTTATATTTCCTCTCCAACCATTATAATTAGTATCAATTGGGTCTCCAATTTTTTTTTAACATGTTGAGTCCCCAACATTTTAATAACTCACATGTTTAATCCTTTTTGACGGTTTTCATCAATTTTTCTATAAAGTCCTTGGTCCAGTTACTATTATAGCCCTTATATTTTTAAATTAAAAAGTTTAAAAACAAAAAATATAAATAAAAAAAGAAAGAAAAGGGGGTTAAAAATAGAAGGGATAAAATGATAATTCGACTAAGAACTTAACGGAAAAATTGATGAAAATCGTCAAGAAGGACCAATCGTACGAGTTTTGAAAAGTAGAGAACTTGACAGGTTAGAAAAATGTTAATGATCCAGACAATACTAATTATAAATATTGGAGACACCCAAAAGGAAAAAAAGAAGTAATAAAGAGATAAATGGTAAAAACTTTAGTGCTCTTGACTAATTAAATATCAACATGTGGACATTGGAGCCCATATTAAATACATTGGGACCCCAAAACTGAGTTATGTTCACCCGCCCACTGTGGACGGGGTTACACCGCCGACTTCTGATGTGGCACATATATAGCCGACATACATAGCGGCCATGTGTATGCCACGTCTAGCCATATATACACCACGTCAGAAGTGGGTGGTGTAACTCCTTCCACAGTAAGCGGGTGAACAAAATTCTCCCAAAACCCACATGTAAATTTTTTTATTAGTCTAGAGCACTAAGCTCTGTGTTTCTAAAGTTTCCCTAGATAAATGATGCGAAAATATTTTCTTATTGACACACACACGTTGCCCGGAAATATCTGCGTCCAGAAAATAAAACGTGAACGGGGAGAATTTTTCTCTTCTATTCTCCCCAAGATCTAGACCCGCCATTGGCTGCCAAAGAAGTGTCAACCAATTTCCGTCGTTGGAGTTCAAAATCCCATTTTTTCGCGGTGGAGTTTGGTGAGTCGGTGTGAAATGATTTCTTATTTTTTCTTCGGCATGGTGGATTTTTTTGGTCTAATTCAAATATCCCCTTTTTTTTTGGACTATAAACTGGAGCTGTGCTGTGCTTATCATTGTGAAACTTGTGTGCAGTGTTTAGATTAAACTGGATGTTCTTTTCTTTTCTGGTTTAATATTAAGAAGTTGGACTTCCAATTTTTGAAATAATTTTAATAAGAAATCTTTTATTACATTTTCATACAAACTAACTTTTTCCCATTAAATGTGTTCAATTTAATTTAAATAAAGTTTAAATTTTGTTTCCCTCTCTCTCCCACCTCCTTTTTTTTTTTTTTTTGGGGGGGGGGGGTTTCAGATGTTTTTTTATATGATAACTCTATTTGTATACGTTGAATTGTTCTGCAGATCTAAGATGGCAGAGGTGCCATATGCGGGATTTTCTCAGCTTATGTTCAATATATATTTTGCTGTAGCAAAAGTTAACATTAATATACCTGATAGAGAGGAAATATTAGTAGAGCATCGCCAGACCCTCACTAATTTGGCGCCAAGCTTGTCACTTAAACGTGTTGACCAAACCTGGAACGAACGATATCGGACTATACAACGCACTCCAAAACAATTTAAGCCACGGATTATGGAGGATCATACGAAATAATATGGATGAGTTTTCAGAGCTACTGCAGCATTCAACAGAGCCACGATTGTGGAACATGTTTCATGATATCATCACTAATAATCCCCCATCACCACTTCCACAATCACTCTCACAACCACCACCACCAGTAGATTTAGCTCCAATTGCAATACCACAAGCACTGCAAAACCCTCCTGTAAACCTGCAACCAGCACCACATGCGGTTCCACTAGTCGACCTTGTGAATGCTTCTGATAGAGACAGAATTGTGGCTTTAAGAAACAGACTGGATTATGGAGCCCCCATCCAAGGTGTTCATTACACAGACATACACGAGGCAACTCCTGCTCAAATGCAATGTATTCACTTATTTATTAGTTCTTTGTGTTTGTACACAAATTCTTAATTTTTTAGTCAGTCTGATATTTTCATAACTTTTTATTCGCTTTGTTATTAGTTCACTGGGGGGACAACTTCTTCGTCATCTCTAGCATACAGCGTACTCGGTTTAATCTACCACGTTGTGTGGTTAGAGATGAAAACAATGAAAACATTGGTACTTGGGTGATTCAGAAAAATACTGAGAGGGACATCAACGACGATGATGGTGGCTTACTTGGGCGTAGTGTTGATCTTCACTGGTCGGGGGAAGGGGATCGCCACTGGACGATGACGATGTGGTACCTGCACAACGATCCTCTGGGACAAGGACAAGAACATTTAGTAAGATCCTTGACCTAAATTTTCATTTTGTTTTTTGAGTTTCAATTAAGTACAACTTTTTTCTTTTCTTTTTTCTATTTTAGTTTTATAGGGGCGTGCTGATGAGGATCCAAAGTTGATCGCAAAATGTAAGTACTCGTCCAAGATCCTTAGTCTTGCATGATTTGAGAAAAAAACACGTGCATTTCTTTATTCACAATAGAATAATTGGTGTTATGTGATTCCCTCCATCAAATTGAAAATTGTTCTTTTTTTTCTTTTATGTATCTTTTGATAATTTTTTTTTATTTTTTATTTTTTATTATTATTATTTTTTTATAGCTGGTAAACGCATGTTCCATTATGTGGTCATTGTGAAGAACCTATTGATCAGCTTCATCTACAGCCTTGTTTCTTTAAGTTCAATTGCGGAACGAAGGTGACCTTGACTTGTTTGAACCAATTAGCGCCATTTCTCCCTTTTTCTCTTTCTTGCCTTGTTTTATTACTAATTCTGCAGCAAAGGACTGTTTTTGTATAGCTACTACGAAGCTTGTACCTCATCAAACATCAGCTCATTGAATTTCCTGTCTCTACTACCATCTATCCCCAAAAAGATATATTCTTGTTAGAAACTTGTAAGCACATATCAATATGGGCAGGCAGAAAGGGCCTTATGCTGAATGCTGAAGATGCTGGTACAGTGGGGCGTCAAGCAATTTTTTAGCTGAATGGATTATTAAATGATTGGTTTAGTAAACTCTTGCCCTTGTGGCCTTGTCCTTAGCTTGATGTCATATGAACACTGGTGGTACTATAGTTAATTACATCCACAGTAACCATAGACACATGATAAGTAATCCTTGACTTGCGCTATATTTTAGGTTAACTTGAAATATATTTACACGGTCCCCCAAGTTTATGGTTAATAGTAACTCTCGCTCTGATAGTAAGTACTAATCTAATTGCAAAGGACTTAACAGAGTGAGCAGCGGACATATGAGGAATTCCTGGCTAAGCAAGGTTGTCGCTGAGGCTCTTCAAGCTTCTAGTCATAAGATTTCCTGTAACCAAAGCACCAATCGGTAGCAATTTCTGTGGAGTTCCTTTGGAGAGATATGTTTTTCTTAGTTGATCTTTTTTGACATCCTGTTTAGTTATTAGGCCTACAAACAGAAATCTTAGTTCAACAGCGTTCCCTTCAAGATCACCAGCGGCAAATCAATTGATCATTTGGCGGCAGCAGTTTGCTTTGTAGGTTGCTGTGCAACTGCAGTCTGTTTTTTACTACTTTGGGTAGTGTAACTGTTTTCTATCCTTCTTTTCTGCCTTAGCACACGATGTCACCAGTGCCCCTTGAAAATCTTACACACAACCCAATCATCCTCCTGCGGGAAAAAGCTCCAGAAAAATGCTATTTGACCTGCATCTCTGCTGCCCAAGATATTACCCGAAGGCGCGAAAGTCTGAAATGCCCATAATGATAAGAGTAATTTTGACCTTTCACCACAAAGCCTCATTCCCCATTTCCCGTCTGTAACAAAACATTTATGGGATTTTGCCCTGTTTTGTGTTTTTTCGTAATTTTAAGTTCTTGCTCTTTGTTTTTTTCTTGGATTGAAGTTCTTGATGATCTTGGTTATTATTGTTTCCTGGATGTTGCCTTTTTTATAGTTTCTTTGTAATTTTCAGTATTTGCTAGTTGATTCAGGGATATTGCCTTATTTTTTATTGCTCTGTGTTTGTCTTCGATTGAAGTTCTTAATTTGTTTGCACCAAATATGAGATGATCAAAATCATTGCCCCTAAAACTTTGTCCTGTCACTGGTTCTTGACTTGGAAGGAGACTTCATTTTATAGAGCATAACATTCAATTTGAGATAAGTTAATTCAGGTGCAGTTGTGTGATTTTTCTTGGTATGATATAGGAACAGAGAAGGGAGGGGGGGGGGGGAACGAGAAAAATGGGAAAGTTAAAATTTTGAGTACTGGGCGACTAATGAAATCAGGCTACAATTGAGCTGTATATCTCTTTTTTACACGTATTTATGTCGTTGGAGCAGAGAATGAATGAGTAAAGCAGGGTCTGATTTGGACATTCTTGATTATGATGTCAAAGTAATCTGATCTTCATATATCTAGTTTGTTCCGGTAAATTGATTGATTCATATATGTTGCTTCTCTTAAATTCATATGATGATGGAACTCAAAGACCTGAAAAAAAACTTTGCTTTTCTGATATCGATACTATTACCGCTTACAAGTAAGTGGTTTGATTACTGTGATTTTTGGAAGCAACGAGCAATGTCAGCTTATTGCACTCTTAGCTAAAATTTTTCTGTTAAACTATATATTGACATTGGCATTTGTAGATCGGAAGGTTATCTTATTATACTTGATTATTATACTTGATAAAAGGATTCTATTATAGGGGAAATTTTGAACCTGTAATCATCTTTTTCGGTGCTTTCTCATTTTAGAGTCTTATATTGAATTTCTAAATGCCTCCGTTAATATTAGTTGTAAATGCCCAGCAACCGCTTGCTGTCTTTGATATTTACAGAGATTAGACTAAATATTTTAGAATTAGTTGTAGATTTATTCCAACTCTCTTGAAGATTATGAATTAAAGTTTAACAGGATTATTTTGGTTAGTCTCTCTCGTTATTCAGGGAAAAAGTCTTAGAGAACCTGTAACTTATAGATTCACGTGGATTTACTCAACTTTAGGCCTTTTCAAACCTCACATTCTGTTCCATCATACATCCCATAGGCAACGTTCTCACTATTCATCCTGCAAAGAGTGTTGGCTTAATTACGCTCGGATACAATGTGTGTAGTTGTAATTGTCAATGTCTTCTATGCAAGCCCCTTTTATTTTTTTATTTATTTATTTTCCGCCCCGGGGGGCATGTGATTTTGGGAAATTGAGTTGAATTTATGGTGGAGCTTTGTCATCCCATTGTGGTTTGACAAGCTTCAATTTATTACTGTAGGCCAGAAGATGTTTGGAAGAATTTATTACTGGATCATTGGTTGGTGAATTGCTCAAAAAAGAAGCAATATCGAGGCAAATGGCTGTCTATGAAGTCAATCAATTTACTATGTATAGCTGTTGAGGGAAGGATTAGTTCTTATCCTTTATGGCAAATATGGTTTGAACCTTTGAAATATTATTAGCATTAGATGGTTTATGTCACTATCATATTGACTCTGAAGAATGTTTTTCTGCCAGGGTTTTTGTTTTTTCTCTCTTGCCAGTTTTGGATTGTTATTTGAAAGTAGAACTTGGTGCACATGTACTAAGAACACATGTACTAAGAACAGAGAACTACACAAGTTAAGACAAACGCAACACCCACTTGTTACCCATCCCGATGCATATATTATACAAGAAACCAATAACCGTCATAATTCTTCTTCGTTTGAGATACTCAAAACAATTGAAATTATGCCGCAGACTTGCATGATGGCATTTTCTTGCGCATAGTACCGCGCTAGCGTTTTTCGTTGATTAAATTGTCTATAATACCCTTAGTCTATAATAAAATCACACTTCTGTATTTTATTGGCGTTTCACTACAGACCACGACGACGACCTGTTCTACCGCCACTGATCGGCACAAAACCCTATACTTTTTTGTCAGCGGTCAATCTGGTAATCAATTATAATGAGTTTTTGTTATAATTATGTGACATATCAACATTTTCCTTAATGATACAATGGCATCCATTGTATATTGTAGGTATGACCAAAATTCATTATAACTGGTTGTTGAACAGGACCAAAGCCTTCATCACCCTTTCTAATGTCCGGGGGGGGGGG
>CAVNYN010251030.1:0-37018 GCA_963692815.1 Nyctanthes arbor-tristis
ACATGTCAAATTTGTATGTTCCACTCCCTTTTGGTACAGCCGGTCATCGCATTTGCCTCAGTTATTTTAGGGTTTCGTTTCTTTTTCTAAAGGTAGGATTTTATGTATGATTTCTGGAATTGTATGTTAGCAGAGTTACAAAAGGTACACAAGGCAGAAGTGTAAATGGAATATAGGAGGGTCATATGCTCACTTAGATTAATTAATTTATTGTGTAATTAACCATTTTTTTGTCCCAGAAGGTGAGGATTCTCTGGGATTTCTGTTCTAAATAAGTTTGTATAGAGGGAGAAAATGGAAGGAATTCAAATTTGATGGAGCTGACCACAATGTCATAGATGATGTGATTATCAATGTATAGAGAAAGAGATTTCTGCAGGACAATTACACCATCTATATAGTGCAACTGTCCAATAAGGAGAAGATACTTCTGGTATGGATATTAGGCCATTTGAGAAGTGCGAGTCCACATTGTGCAAAACACACACGATTTACAAAATACAGTAAAATACTAACAAGGTTCTTAATTTTGAACACCATCATTCAATTCAAATCACTTCGTCAAATTAGATAGCTATTTGTTTGGCCAAGTCAAAATTCTAATTACATCACTTTACGGGCTCTCAAAATACAAGGTAACATGGCCAATTACATAGGTTCCTAAATAACTCCACTGAGAGTGCAGTAATTATTGACAACACAGCTCACAAGACACCATATATATAATACATATAAAAGATAAAGTACAACACATAAATAGACAGAAACGGTGCACTGAGTAAAAGCCTTTTTATTATTAGCTATATATAATTAGAAGTTTTCCTCACTTGCTACCTTTTGGGACTCCAGTAACAGTGGCCAGTGTTCCTTTCGTCACGTCGATGTCCATCTCCTTATCTGGCACGATAACAATATATACTAACTCATTAGTAAGGGCCCATTTGGTTCAAATTATAACCAAGAATGTTATAAACAACAATTATTACATTATTAAAAAGAGGGTTGAATTGACACGTGTCCTTATTTTTTCTTTAAAGGCGGGTTCAACTTTCTTTCTTTTTTTTTTTTTTTTTTTTTTTGTTTTTGGCTGGCCGGTGAGTCCACCATTTGACCACCATTCTTTGAAATAATAATAAAAAAATTGGAAGCCCATTTCTAAACACACGTGTCACATTAGGATTTGAAAAAAGGAAAGGAAGGGCTGACTTCAATTGCACAGACAACAAAATTGTCAAATCCACCTTGTTGTTTTTGTCAGAATTAAATAAGGGATGTTATAATACACTTGATTATAATGCATACCAAACAGACTGTAAGTAATAACATGGATTGACAAAATCAGATATTCTTGTATGACTCTTAAGATTACTTGATCATCAGGAAATGGACATGTAGTGTGACCGCAGCTAGATTCTCCAGGGCAACTGTTTAGGGCTTTCGAAAGATGAAGATATAATTTCTTTAATGGTTTTAGTTCTATATGTAATTTCAGCACAATTTTCCTAATGGTTTTATAAAGAGAAATCATAATTAAGAAGGATTAGTGACAAACCATAAGAAGTGTAGTGTGAGTTTTGTGGAGGCAGAGATTCTTCCACTACGGAGCAGCAGATGCATGTGGTTATACTTATACGGCCGCTATTGTTACTTATCGGTTGCCCAAATAGCCTCGACACAATAGTACGTTTAGACTTTTGATACTCGATATTGACTATTTGATCGCGTGCTTGTTTGTTCTTCTCCTTTTCTCCCTTTACCTCCAACACTGAACACCACAGCCAGACGCTCAGGCGGCTCTTTGACTTCATGGCTGCCGGCAGATAACAAGTGATCGAAAGTTAAAGTAAGTTAAAAGGTTGAATAAGGGAAGGTGATTTATATATACGAGCTACTTGCTATCCACGTTATTGACTTTAAATTAAGAATACAAAGGAACGACCTTTAGAGAAAAAAAAAAAAATGGACTACAAAGAAATGGACTCATACTTGGTCCAATTAATGCTTATGTAATCATAGTACGTGTACACTACAAATTACAAAGGAATGGAATAAAAAATATTTAAATGTTTTTAAAATACTCTGATTTGATTTTCATTTATATTTGATATATATTATTTTATTTTATATAATATAATCATGATCTGTGAAGAAATTTTCACATTTTGACAATTTCAGCCGGCAGTAAGTTCCTTCTCCACTAAGGCTAAGTTTTTTGGTATATTAATTACATTAGTAGTATCATTAATAAAGGTCGAACATTTTCTATCACTGATCATATGGCACCCATATGGAGATCAACGTTTTAATAAAAAAATTTTTAGCAGCATGTTGGCTTCATCTTCAGGATTTTCTAGTTTTTTGCATAAGATTTTCTTGTTTTTGCGTAGAGCTTCTACGAAACTTGAAGAAGAGATAAAGAAATTAGACCCCCCCCCAAAAAAAAAAAAGGAAGAAGAAGAAGAAGAAGAAGAAGAAGAAGAAGAAGAAGAAGAAGAAGAAGAAGAAGAAGAAGAAGAAGAAGAAGAAGAAAATTAAAGGTATTGTGAGAATATCATGATAGTGAGTTGGTAATGGCCAGAGAGAGGAAACGTGTGAGACTAATTTGCATGCCTAATTGTATAATTTCTCAACTCTAATTTGTAGTTGAATTTGTCAAAAATGATGTAGTAATACTATGGTGTGGGATGCCATATCTTTTCCATTTTGCCATTCCAAGTCTCTTACTGTTTTACATCCATCGTGTGTGCCATGTTCTCTTTGTATTAATATGGAGATGATTACCATCACATATACAATATATATTACTTAAATTAATTTATTATTATAGAAGATTACACATTGAAGGGGGAAAAAGTAAAAAAATCATGATAGAATATTCTTTAAAAAGTTAAATACAGGTATACGACGGGTCATCATTGATGGTTGTAAGATTCTTTCGAGGGAGATCAATGGTGTTAATTTTTCTTATATTCAGAAATATGCTCTTCCGATCTCTAATCGACTAACGAGGACGTCTGATTTTGTGTTAGACTCCATTGAATGAGTTGGGCCTCCACGTGAATAAAGCTCTTATAGCAAAAAAGCAAGTAAACCTTTTTCGCAAATTTATTAAGCAGAAGGAAAAAACTAAAAAAGAAAAAACTAAAATATATTATTAGCGCGTTGAAATAAAGTAGACGGAAAATAAGAAAACAAAAAGAATAATAATAAATAAATGAATAAATAAATATGAAAAACACGACTTAATCATGACTCTGCATCTTAAAAACTCGAAGGATAAACTAGTCTAAAAAAATTGGAAAATCAAGTAAGTATGCCCATGCAAGGAAGAGGGATGTATCGTTGTGAAAGTGGCAAGAGCAGACTGCAATGTCCATTCGCCTTCTCTAAGAGCCGTCAATATAAATTAATTTTTTAATATAAATTAAAGGGTCAAATATAAAACAATTTAAAAAATGAAGAATCGTAACAAAAATAAATAAATTGAAAGAAAGTTGATTGCTTGTTCTTGAATTGAAAAATCAAGAATGGAGATTCTGATTGATATCTGGTGGGGATTTGAACCGTGAAAGATCTTTTCAGCCTCTCTTTCTCTCATAATCATAATGAATGAATTATGAATCTTCCTGGTATTAATAGGTTAATTTTCAAACCTTATAATAATACCAGAAGAAGACTCACCCTGTAACATCATTAATTACTACTTGTCTATTTTCTCTAGTTTTGAATAAATTGTGTGACAATTGAAGGAAATGGCAATGGACACTCACACCGGAGATGACGGTGACGGAGTAGCTTCACAATCCCAGTTTCATGTATTGGCAGTTGATGATAGCCTCATCGACAGAAAGTTGATTGAGAGACTTCTCAAGACTCTTTCTTTTCAAGGTATGTACATTATCTTACCCACCATTTATAAATGGTTGCCAAACGGACCCTTATTGTTCTTCTATCGAATTCTGATAATTTTTCACATGTGCAGTTACAGTTGTGGATTCAGGAGTAAAAGCCCTTGAGTTTCTGGGCTTGATTGATGCTGACAATAGTGGAAGCATTAATGATTCAAATTCTACCCATGTATATGTTACTTATTTGTTTAATTTTTGTAATTACATTTTCTGGGTTAAACGTTTTTAGTCTGATATATTGTTCTTTTATGTCATTTCAGGAAGTACAAGTGAATTTGATCATTACGGATTATTGTATGCCGGGAGTCACTGGTTATGATCTCTTGAGAAAGATCAAGGAGTCGAGATTGTTAAAGGACATCCCAGTTGTGATAATGTCATCGGAAAATATTCCATCAAGGATTAACAGTTGCTTAGAGGAAGGAGCAGAGGAATTCTTGCTGAAGCCAGTTCAACAATCTGATGTTAATAGATTAAGACCCCATTTGTTGAGAGCGAATTAGGCTTGAGTTAAAAGCCTGTACTCTATATTTGTATTCTGCATTAGAGAATTGTTGTTTCTGGAAAATGGATCGAATTCCTCTGTTTATTTGCAGAAGCAGAAGCAAGATATCACTCACATTTATGAGCAAAACTTTACTTTTCTGATCTTTACATCTTTTTTTTTTTTTTTGCTGAACATTACACGGGGAATTGTAAGGGGAGGATCAAACCCTTAACTAAGGGTGCGGGGAACCAATACCAATGCCATTAGACTAAAGAGGTCTTGGCCCCCTGATTTGGACTCTAAATTCATCACAAATATATGTAATTTTTGGATATTGATAGAAATCGCGCTCTATGTGGTTGCGCAGATGAGACCCTACAATATTTATTCTTCTCATTCGAGACTAACTCAGTCATTTGGCAACAAATTAGAGTCTAGCTGAATATCAGCTAACTAGTGCCTTAAAGCGGACCAAGAAAGAAGCAAGAGGTTCATCTTGGCAAAGCAAGTCAAAGAGAGTAGCTCTTACTAGCACAATTTATTACATTTGAAATACACTTAATAAGAAGATTTTTCAAAATCTCAAGGTCGAAGTTGCTACCATCAGCACATATATACAAAGTTGTGTTCACTTTGCACCCTAATATTTTGGTCTACCATGAGTCTTTAGCTATGAGTTTTGTAATGTTTTATTTGATGTTGTTTTTAATTTTTGTGATACTATCCAAGTATATTCTTGCACTTTTTTTATTTTTTTGGAATGGATGTACTTGCACATTTTTTATCAATATAGTTCACCTTTGTTGATTTATTTAAAAAAAAAAATGTTATCCACATGGGCAACGCTTCAGAATTATCTTATTCGTTTCCCTTTGCCCTTTCATTTGCGGGATACTTTTTGCCAATGGGATGCCTTTTCCTTTCTTTCTTTCTTTTTTAAACCTTCTTTTCCTCTTTTTCATTTTTTCCTTTTTTCTATATTTAATTTAAATTTAAAATAATATACGTAAACATAGAGTGACAAAATAATGAAAACTCTATTATTTGAATTGTACTACTGTGATTAGATACTTATATTTTAGACGGAAGACACCGAGTTCAAACCACATATATACTCCACCCCCTATATCCCTTATCAAACAAAACAAAGCAAAACAAAAAATAAAAATAAACAATGAAAAATCCCAAGAAATCATATCTTTTATCTCCAAGATCTTATGGAATCCTATCCCAGTTTTATCTTCTAGAATAAAATTGTGAAAATATTTAAATTATATATTATTAGGTAAAAAATATCAATCAAGAACTTTGAGCTTAACAGCTAATTAAAAAAAAGACTCAAATAGTCAAACTCGAACACCTTGTTGTGACCTTGAATATGAGGACCGCAAGACAAACCAGTCCCTTCTAAAATTTATTTGTAGAGATTGATTTACATATGGTTTATCTGAAAAAAAAATCGTGAGATTACAATTTCACTCACAGATTTTGTGAACTCAAAGAATAAAAAATAAAAAGATAAACTAATTATAATTTTACTCTTATCCGTAAACCTAAACCACACTTGGATAGATTTTTTTCCTCACTTGTAAAAATCACTCTTACCCTTTGGTGGTATCTTTTATTTATCTCGTTCCAGTATCCTTGGTAGCCCGTGTGAATTACCCTTTTTCTTTTCTTTAATATGCTATAATAACATATTCGGTAGCACCATCATCGAATCTTTCTAGATTGGAAAATCAAGAAAAAGAATAGCAAGTGGATGAAATGATATATTGATTTTATTTTATATTATATATATGCTGACTGACGACAATACTGAATAGCCCCATCTTATTCCCATGCAAATCTCCGTGAAATTGATAGATTGATAGACAATCAAAACCCCCAAATCCTCTTCCATAAACTACAATGTTACTTGTCACCTTTATAGATCATGTTAAGGGCTTATCTAAAAATTCTTATGGACACGGGTTATAAGAACCCATGACTCATCGATCGGCTTATTCCGCCGGATCAATGTCCTGGTCGGGTTTGGTCTTTTAGAAACTATGGTCTTGACATTTAACACCTTAATATTTGATGATGTTTGGCAAGCTGAATGGTTAACTTAACCTTTTTCTGATTAGGAACAGACTATTTTAACATACTTGTTTATAATTTCTTTGAAACACAACGCACCGACGTGTCCGTCTGAATATGAAGGTTTACATTCTAAGTATATATATATATATATATATATACATGAAATTTTTACAAGGATTCTGACCCAAACAACAATAATATATAGACATAATTGCCTGATTTGTCAAATTAAAAATAAAAATTATTATTATGCACGTGAAGAGAGTAGGGAATACCTTAACATGAGGCAGAGAATGGCATAAACAAAAGGTCAAGGGACATACCCTTAGCCTATCCAATTAAGCCAATACTCTGTATTATTTAATGCATAGTTATGAAGTTAGTTCTTTGCCTTTTTCTTTAATTAATACAAAAATCAACATTGGAGATTTAAGAGATTCTGTTTGATATCTGGTGGGATTCCTGTGTCTCAACTGCCAAACCATCCTATGTTATATAAATACAATAAGAAAGATGAATGTAAACCACCCATCAATTTTCTCCACAACCACAAGTCCTTCTTCTTCTTCTTCTTCTTCTTCATCTTCATCTTCTTCAATCCCTTCTCTGCACTTTGCTTAATTTTTAGCAGTTCTTGCGTACAATTAGTGATTAGAGGAGGAAATGAAAATGGCAGGAAGAATAGCGTCGGAATCACAGTTCCATGTATTGGCTGTTGATGATAGCATCATTGACAGAAAGCTGATTGAGAGACTCCTCAAGACTTCTTCCTATCAAGGTAAATTCAGAACACAGTTAATAAATAAATAATCACAGTATTGATCTGACTTCTCTATTCGGTTATAGATGCAATAGATTGATGTGAATCTTTTCTCACGGATTTGGTTACAACAAATTAATGCAGTTACTGCTGTGGATTCTGGAGTAAAGGCATTAGAGTTTCTTGGGTTGACTGGTGATGACAATGGAAACATCAGAAATAATCATCATCATCAGAATCAGCAAGTCAATTTGATCATTACAGATTACAGCATGCCAGGAATCACTGGATATGAGCTGTTGAGAAAGATCAAGGAATCGACGTCGTTGAAGGACATCCCAGTTGTAATAATGTCGTCCGAAAATGTTCCTTCAAGAATCAATGCTTGCTTACAGGAAGGAGCACAAGAATTCTTGAAGAAGCCAGTTCAATTATCTGACGTCAATAAACTTAGACCTCACTTGTTGAGAGCAGCTGCTTGATTTCTTTAGCTTGAGATTAGTCTTAGAATTTCATATACATTCATTTACTGGGAGCAATCCCCTTTTTTTTAAGACTGTAAATTCTTTAGCAATTATAATAGTCATTGAAGTTTATAAAGAAATTCCCCTAGTCTTTTCCTCAAAAAATTAAGGTAAAAATTAACAGAGCATTTGCCGCCTATCTCTATTACTTCATAAACTGAACGCGTTGTTGAATTGAATTCAAGAGACGATAGTCAAAATAAATTTTTAATGGTTATCATGGTCTAATTTTGTGGACGAAATTTAATAGTAGTCTACATGGAAAGAAATTTATTTACGTGGGGATGCATTGTAAGCAAAGATGGAAACATTAAACAAAAGGCCAAGGGGCAAAGTATTATATAGCCTTTAGACATCTAAAAGAGTCAGATATACCTGCTGATCAATTTTAATATATTCAAATTATTTTCATCACTGGCTGCTCTTCAATAAATCAATGCATTGAAGATTTGGGAGACACTAATTGATGATCTGGTGGCATCCCTCTCAATAATATAATGATTCAGGGCCTACCTGAAGAATGAATTTTCTAAGGAGAGGTCTTTCCTCTCTTTGAGAGGAAACTCCTGTATGGTTACATGTGATTGAGTGTTGGGGGACCCTTAATCCTCAAACCCCCAATCATATGCATCAACACAAGGGGTTTTCTCTCCTTAAGATGAAAAGAAACCTCTCTGTAGCGGGACTCACACGAAGAAAGAGGGTGTGGGGGCCTGTGACAGTACGATACATTTCGATCTGGTCCATATGACAGTGGGACTCATTTGCCACATTAATATCTTTTTGTATCATTTCTTCATATACAATAACAAAAAGACGCTACCAATCCTAAGTTAATATCAAACTGTTTGATATTAACTTAAGATTAGTAGTGTCTGCTGACACACAGATATTGATCGACAGTTTCCATTTATCCCCTTTCTTGCCTTTGTAAATTCATCTAAGTATTTCATCTATTGATGCATTTTTGTTCATCTACATTCTTCTTTCATTCTTCTCCAACAATGATACTCCCTCCGTCTCCAAAAGATATTCTCCCTTTTTGTTTTTGTTTATCTCAAATTATATTCTTATTTCCTGAATTAACTTTTTAGTTTTATAATATACCATTATTATGTATAGTAATTAACAATAAAGAACAATTAAAGTGAAATATTAAATAAATCAAATGGTATATTAGGAAATATATTGTTAAATTGTACATTTTTAATGACATTAAATAATGTTTTCTTAATCTATGTGAAAAATGAAAAGAAAATATCTTTTTGGGACGGAGAGAATATATATTGACGGGTTTGAGGTTGAAAAAGGTAGCAATATATTTTAGGATTAATTACACCTAACGTCCACAATCTTTTAAGTTATTATCGATCACGTTTCTAACCTTTAATTTTACTTTTGGGCGTCCTCAACATTTCAAAAGCTTTACACTTAAGGCCCCTGGGACAGAAATCGTTTAAATTCTAGCACTAAAATATTTATTTTTTTTTTGTATTTTATAGTAATACTCCCAAACTTAACGGAAAAATAAATAGTTTCCGTCCCAAAGACCTTAAGTGTAATGCTTTTAAAATGTTAAAGACGCCCAAAAGTAAAAGTAAAAGTTGAGGACGTGATCGATAATAACTTGAAAGGTTAGGAACGTTAAGTGTAATTAATCCTATATTTTACAAGAGCAATTCTAGGGAAACATAGAAATATGACATTAATAAGTGACATTCTCACGTGGTACACATTCATTGGGTGATGATTACATGGTTACTTTTTTATCATCTAACACAAGTTTGACACATATACAATATCACTTATTTATGTCTCATTTTCATGTCTCCTTAAAATTTTTGATTTTACAACATGCATAGACGTAGTCCTTCTATGGAGTCCATTATGTCTAATGTGGTAACTTCTATTGGACACATTGGAGGAATTAGCCCAACACACCCAATGCGGGTTGCCACATTATCCATTGGACACTATAACACAGTACCCAATAAACACTATAGAATGTGCAGTGATATTTTAGCTTGTGTGACATGATGATGATCATTGGTCACCAACGCCACTATTAATTGCAGCACATATATAGAGCATTGTTCAAAATAATGATAAGCTACACATTTATGGAATAACTTTGTTAGAAAAGATTATCAATTTTGAGTTCACCATATCTCAAAATTGAATAAAGTTATAAAGTAAAAGAAAATCAAAAAAAAAAAAAAGAAAAGAAAAGAAAACATTTTGTTTAAGCAATTAAGTTTGACTTAATTTAATTATTATGCCAAACTTGAAAAATACAAAAAAGAAATTATTATTATAAAGTGAAGATAAAGAATAGTTATATATTTAGTCTTAATAAAATTATTATTACTTTTATTATTATATTTTGGAGTCAAAGTAGCTAGAAATTATAAATTAATTGCACATACTATAAGTAAACGAAATGTGAAAAAATCATTCATGAAGAGAAAATAAAGGACTTTATTCTAGTACCGTGTTCCTAAAATTTCCGCCTCACTGTTACTTGTTTTTATCTCTCTAAAAGTTACCGTGATATTTACATTTTTTCACAACACTGTAATTAAAATATCATATTGTAATGTACGGCCACCTAACATGGGATTATCTTAATAATGCTAAATGATGAATGATTGGTCCTAGTAGTTCGGAGGAGTGTTGATCCAAAGAAAATGATGGCATGTCGATACATGTTCATATATATAAATGTAGTAATGGTAAGGCAAAAACACGATAAATTTAAGTTGTCTTTTAATTATCGGCAAGGGGTCACGACATTTTGAACAGGGCAGGCAGCCACCAATTCATATATCATATCAGTTCAAACCTCAACGTTTGGAACTTTAATGATTAGTTGCTTTATTTTACCTAACTAAAAATCATTAATTAGTTAAATTAAAAAATTATTCTCAACCGAACCATCTCTACAAAATGTTAGATGAAATGCATTACCATCGACTGGTACATCCAACCGCTTTCTCTTTTCTTTTTTTGGGTGGTTGGGTTGTTGTGTGTGTATGGGTGGGGGGGGGGGGAATATTTGAAACACATATGATATATGATGTTTAAACAACAATAACTCCATAAATTTATCAGAAAGGTCATGTTTTATGACCTTAGGTGCGTTATTTATGTTGAATCAAATAATTATTAATAAATTAACAATTCTTTTATTATTATATTTTTTGCAACCAATAAATTAATGATTATATTCTTATATATATACTAAAAAACAAGAAAGGATTGAGGAATTATCATCACCATTTTTTGGGGTTCTTTTTTTTTTTTTTTCCTTCAATAAGGATTGTCCAGTATATTTAATATTTTACCCACTTTTTTATAGACAATTCTTGAGGTTTGACAAGCTAATTGAGGTAATGCCTTCATTTAGTCAAAATATATAATAATGTAATATTACTAGGAAAATATATTATATATAATAATGTAGTATTACTAGGAAAATAATAGGGTTAATTTCATATATCATCCCCAACCTTTAGTATTAATATCAACTAGGTCTCTAACCTTTTTTTTCATCCCGCTGAATCCCCAACCTTTCATTAAACTGCACAAAATGTCCTTTTGACACTTTCCGTCAACTTTTCCGTTATATAATTGACCAAATTACAATTATGCCCTTTATCTTTTTTAAATTAAAAATTGAAGGTTTTAAAATATGAAAAAATAATATAAAATAAAAAATAAAAAAAGAAAAGAAAAATAAAGGGCCCTCAACTGGCTACCGGAAATGGTGTTGACCGGAAATGGCAGCCAAAGTTGGGGGGAGAGACCCCCCTGTGAGCTGCCATTTCCGGCAGCTCACATAGGGGGTCTCTTTCCCACTTTGGCTGTCGGAAATGGGAGGCAGTCAATTGGGGGTGACCACCCCCATTTTTTCTTTTCTTTTTACTTTTATATTATTTTTTCATATTTTAAAATTTTCAATTTTTAATTTAAAAAAGATAAAAGACATAATGGTAATTTGGTCAATAATATAACGAAAAAGTTGACGGAAAGTGTCAAAAGGACCTTTTGTATATCTTTTTTTTCATATTTTAAAACCTTCAATTTTTAATTTAAAAAAGATAAAGGGTATAATGGTAATTATGTCAATGATATAACGAAAATGTTGACGGAAAGTGTCAAAAGGACCTTTTGTGTATTTTTTCTTTTTCATATTTTAAAGCCTTCAATTTTTAATTTAAAAATGACAAAGGGTATAATGGTAATTCGGTCAATGATATAACGAAAAGGCTGACGGAAAGTGTCAAAAGGACCTTTTGTGCAGCTTAATAAAAGTTTGGGGACTCAGCGCGCTGAAAAAAAGATTAAGTACCCAGCCGATAACAACACTAAAGGTTGGGGATGATAGGTGAAATTAACCCAAAATAAGCTAGTTTGGAGTGTGTGTATGTGGGTGTATATATAGTTAGTTAGCGATTACTAGGAAAACATTTATATTATAAAATACCCATTTAGGTTGAAAATAATCACAAGTTGGAGGGGGACAACAATTCAAGGAAAAGCTTATAAAACATAAATAATATGTGAAAAAATTTTTTTTGATATTCATAAAATTAACGAAAGGAATACTCCCATACTTTTTTTTTTTTTTTTTTTTTTTTTTAAGATTGTGAATCTTCTTAATCTGAAAAGACAGTACTAATAGGGATCAAGGGGCAGTCCGAGTGGAAAAGGACATGACTCTTTACCAGAGTGATCCGTGTTCGAATTCCCACCAACCCCTCCCCCACCCCTTTGTAATAAAAAAAAAGGAAAAAAAGACAGTACTAATTTAATATCAAACGATTAAACTAGTCAAAACTTAGATACAAATTTGCAGAATTTTTTTTGAGTACTAGAATTCTATTGAGTGAAAGCATATACATTATAATTATTAAGGGGCACATGCACAGAAGAGGATGCATTAAACAATAAATCAAGGGACAGCCCTCTCCTTCCCAAAGAGCCACACTCTGTCTCATTATTATATCACCTAAAGAAAGAAAGTTCATTGCTTGTTTTTCAATTCAAAAATCAACATTGAAGATTTGAGAGATTCTTATTGATATCTGGTGGGATCCCCCCTTCTGAACTGTCAATATCTGTCTGTATCTCCTTCTCATATATATATACACATTAACAAGAACAAAGAATTAGAGACACCCATTGACCATAACTCTCCATTCTTCCATCTCTCTCTGCATTCAGTTTGAGTAATAATAATATAATGAGAATGGATGGTGTAGCAGCAGCCTCAGAAACCCAGTTCCATGTATTAGCAGTTGATGATAGCGTTATAGATAGAACGTTGATTGAGAGACTCCTCAAGACTTCCTCTTATCAAGGTAATTAATTCAAATTTATATATGATTTTCTCTACTCTGTAACTGTAACTTTTTAAATCTATCACATGTAGTTGCAGTAGATTGAATATTTTTAAATGGATTTATTAATGCAGTTACTGCTGTGGATTCTGGAGTAAAGGCATTGGAGTTTCTTGGGTTGATTGATGATGACAATGGAAATAGTAGTACCGGAGATAGTCATCAAGTTCGAGTTAATTTGATTATCACAGATTACAGCATGCCCGGAATTACGGGTTACGATCTCTTGAGAAAGATCAAGGAATCGACGTCGTTAAAGGACATCCCAGTTGTAATAATGTCATCGGAAAATATTCCTTCAAGGATTAACAGTTGCTTGGAGGAAGGAGCAGAAGAGTTCTTTCTGAAGCCAGTTCAACTGTCTGATGTTAATAAACTTAGACCCCATTTATTGAGAGGAAAGGCTTGATCAAATTACTTGATGAGGATCATGTGTTTTGCTGAAGTTATCGACTGGACATGGTTCATCTTCAACATTAAATTTGGATTGGAATTGGCCCTGTGGAGGACAATTCGATCCATGAAGGCGCAGGGCACGGTCAATTTTGGCGACGAAATTGGGACATTCTTCTTGGCACTGAAGATGATTTGGATTATGATAGAGCTCAAACCTTCTTGGTATGATCATGAGATACACCAAACAAATAATTCACTGGATAATTATGCATGGATTATGATAAAATGGTACAAATTGTACAGCTTATTATACATAGTATAGTCTCACTGGAGACAATTTTGACTTCGATATATTCTATCTAAATACCAGTTAAATTGTAAATCTTGGTATTTTGTTAATTCTAAATTAACTGCAATTTGTAGAGTGCATTATATTGCGGAAAAAATTTCAGTGCTATTGACCAATTAAGTATTCATATGTGGGCGTTGGAATCTAAATTAAATAATAAATTGAGACTCTAAAACCCACATGTAAGTTCTTGATTGGTTTGGAGTACTGAAGGTTTTTCTCATTGTTTGCAAATGCCTATACTATTTCAAGAGCTTTATCCCCCCTTCATTTCTATTCCTTTTTAATTTTACGATTTTAAATAAATGTTTAAGCAAGAGTTACATAATTTATGTTTCAAAAATTTGTTACATGCATAATAACTGAAATTAGTTTCTGATATTGTTTTCGCTTAACAACTAATCCACGTGAAACTTAATTATTAGATTCATAATAATTAAAGTACATTACCGAAATATGTTTAGAAAACGACAACATAATTGAATTGATTAAATATATGTAAAATAGTCTTAACAAACATCATGAATAGTGCATTCAATTATGATGATGGATAACAAAAAATAATAATAATAATTAAATGAAACTTAATAATTATATGATACATAATACTATATTTTCATCTAGATTGGAGATTCGGTGTACGCAGCAGACTAGTACTTAGCATTATTTCCTAAATATTGAATAGGTAAATATTTTTAATGTAAAAATGTCGACTAAATTTAGTTTTCGATCTAGATAAATAAATAGCATTATTCTGTATTGTACATGTCTGCTAGATCGGAATTTATTTATTTATTATAATAATTAGTTTAATTTATAATACTTTGAGTGAAATACCCCTCGCATTAAGATGAACAATTCGCTCTTCCGATCTCAAATTATATGCACGTGTCCCATGTAATTGTTATCATTAATTTAAAAGTGATGTTACCCAGTGTGTTGTGCCTAAATATTGTATAATTTTTCTTTTATATACTTATGGTATTGTTCTAGAGAAAAATAGCACCTGATTCTCAAAAAGTTATTGCGCAAAAATGAAAATATTGAGAATATCGAAAAAATATAAAAGGACATCGACTTGTTTTCAAGAATGATATTAGGCATAAATTAAAAATAATTAACACACATGTGAGACGTGATTGTGAGGAAAACCAAGAATATATTGGATTCTGATTATGGGGGATAAAGGGATCATCATCACCCCCAACACATGCAAGTAAAGGGTAATTGGCACAAAACGTTTCTATTTTTAGTTTTTTTGTGCAAACCGTTCCTACATTTTATTTTTTGACAATTACATCTTCACCTTTGCATTTTTTTGGCGGAATTCATCGCTACCGTCACCCACTGTTATTCCGTCCGTTTGTCGACTTTAATACTTGGGGTAATTGGCGCAAATCGTCCCTACTTTTCAGTTCTTTTGTGCAAATCGTCCATACCTTTCATTTTTTTGGTGGAATTCGTCCATGCCGACTTTTATTTGTAATAGTATATATATACTTATATTTTAAATAGCCTAAATTAATGCATTAATTATTATTTTCTGCATTTTCAAAAAATTAATACATTTAAATCTAAATACGCTAATAAAATGTCAGATAAGATTAAAAAAGAGAAGTGAGTTTTATTTATTATGTTGTTTTACAGGGTTCAGAACTGAGTACTAAATAGACGTATAGTTGAAAAAGTTTAATAAGCAAAATAATTAACAACGTTGCCACATACTTAAAACAGAATATATATGATATTAAAGAAAATTATTAGAGAATCAAACTATATTCTGTTTTAAGTAGGCGGCAACGTTGTTAATTATTTTGCTTATTAAACTTTTTTTAACTATACGTCTATTTAGTAATCAGTTCTGAACCCTGCAAAACAACATAATAAAATAAAACTCACTTCACTTCTTTAATCTTATCTAACATTTTATTGACGTATTTAAATTTACACGCATTAAGTTTTTGAAAATATAGAAAATAATAATTAATACATTAATTTAGGCTTAATGATATTCAATAAAATTATATAAAGAGTATATTTATATATATATATATATATATATATGTATATAAAAAATGAAAGGCAGGGACGAATTCCACCAAAAGAACTGAAAGGTAGGGACGTTTTGCGCCAATTACCCCAAATATAAAAGTTGACAAACGGACGAAATAACGAAGGGTGATGGTAGGGATGAATTCCGTCAAAAAAATGCAAAGGTGAGGATATAATTGCCAAAAAATAAAAGGTATGGACGATTTGCACAAAAGAACTAAAAGGTTTGGATATTTTGCACCAATTACCCGCAAGTAAAGGTTTTTTAGGTGACAAGATATATCTTAATAAATATAAATAGACTACAAGTCTACAACATAATAAACAAAAAAAAAAAGAAAAAGAGGAATACACTTCTGTTTGTTTAAAAAAGCGACGAGCAAAGAAAATACGGCGGCGGTTTTGAAAATTTCGGCAAACAATCAAGGAACTGATGCCTATAGTCAAACAATAGGCGTCGATTATTCGAGGAACCAAGGCCTATTGTATGACAATAGGCAGTAGGCGTCGGTTCCTCATCGGTTCCTTAAGGAACTAACGCCTATAGTAATATCAAATTTAAAATTTAAGAATAGTATGCGTAGAGGAACGGACGCCTATAGTCATTCAAATTCAAAATTTAAAAACAGTACGCATAAAACTCGTCATAATGTAAATCACCAAATTCAATTTTTTTCCTTCTACTCCCAAAATCTGACCAATGCGATTCGACCCAAGGGCGGTGCAACCATTTCCGGTGTGTTAAAGTCCACCATTTTAGGAGATCGAGAAGTTCGCGATTTCCGCTGCGTCACTTTGAAGTCGATCCGCTAACAATATCAGCCCATTTTGGACAACAACCGACGCCTATTATTCATTTTAGGCGTTGGTTTTTATTACCCTTACTATGTGCGTCGCTATCAAATAGCATCGCCTTCAAAACCGACGCGTATTTATCAATACAAACGACGCCTAAAGTGCTTTTCTGTAGTAGTGATATTTTCTATATATCTACATTAATATTATATAATCTTGTTGTAACGCTAATGGACCGGCTTAAGCGCCCTCAACTCAACACGTTTACAGTTTAAAGATGAATAGCTATGTTCAAAAATCATGTTCCCCCCACTCATAGAGTTATTTTTCCTTGTAATTCTTGGGTACTTCGAAGATGAAAAACATTTTACGATTCACGCAATTTTTCTTCATTCATACATATCTTTTTTTTTTTTTAATATCTCAATAATTTTCTATAAACAACAATTTTACAAGCATAATAATTAGAGACTCAATTCCAACATGTCAACCAAAAATTATATATCATTGCACATCCACTCTAGTGAGTCATGATTTACAAGGTTGGAAAAAGCGTAATTTTCCCCAGTAGCTACCTAGATTCAAAGTAAGAAATTAAATCATGAACTCGGGAATTCCTAATCCTTTCTTTGACAGACAATTCTTTTTAATTGAGTCAAGTTTTTCCTTTCAGCAAATGGGGTCTTAATCTATTAACATCAGACTGTTGAACTGGCTTCAGCAAGAATTCTTCTGCTCCTTCCTCTAAGCAACTGTTAATCCTTGACGGAATATTTTCCGATGACATTATCACAACTGGGATGTCCTTGAATGACGCCGACTCCTTGATCTTCCTCAAGAGATCGTAACCAGTAATTCCCGGCATACAATAATCTGTAATGATCAAATTCACTTCAACTTCCTGCAAATGACATAAAATAAAGTTTTAACCCTGAAAATGTAATTGCAAAAATTAAACAAACAATGTACAAGCATATATACATGGTGGTTTCTTGGTGGAGAAGTAGAGTTTGAATCAATGCTCCCATTGTCATCATCTATCAACCCCAGAAATTCAAGGGCCCTTACTCCGGAATCGACAACGGTTACTGCACATATAAAAAAAATTATCAGAATATTAGACAGAAAAAATAAAATAAAAAGCAAATGAAGTCTTGATGAAAGAATCAGCATAGTTTGGATTAATTCGAGTCTATAAATATACCTTGAAAAGAAAAGGCCTTGAGGAGTCTCTCAATCAACTTTCTGTCAATGAGGCTATCATCAACTGCCAGTACATGAAACTGGGATTCTGAGGCTACTCCATCTATGGCCATTTTCCGTTGATCAGAGAATCAAAACCCCACAAAAGATCACTGCTAGAAATTAATTAAACTGTTAGTTGCAAGAAGAAGAAGAAGAATATGTATTGATGGGTGATTCTTCTGGTATAAGGTCTGATGATATATATATATATATATATATATATTTCATTAGGGTTTCTTTTCATGAGAAGAAGAGATACTGGGAAGATCTTTGACAGTTCAATCCCCTCCAGATATCAATCAGAATCTCCAAATCCCCAGTGCTGATTTTTTAATTCAAGAACAAGCAATGAACTTTCTTGAGTTTTACTAGCTGTTCTTCATTTTGAATTTTAAAATTCATCCTTTCATATATGAATTTAATCATTATATAAATTAATTATGCACCGACCCAACATATATACTGTGACCCTTTCAGGAGGCCGCTAATTGAGGGGATATAATATTTCCCCTTCACCTTGGATCAATTAATTAGGGTGTCATTTCTTCTAACCTTCTGCATGTGCAAACTAATTAACTTTTACTTTGCGACTAATACTATTTTCCTTTATCACCAGATCGGAAGAGCACACGTACTTAGAGAGCGACTTGATTCATAAAAATTTCAAAACAGAAATAAGGTAAAAAGGCATATACACCCTAACAAGCGTGAAGCAAAAAGATATATAAACCCTTAGGAAGTTGCTCGATAAGCAAATAAGTAAGGGAGATTATTAATATAATTACTCTTTACTTTATATTTATTTTACTTACTCAGAGGTCTCAGCTTCGATTTCTCTTATGTGTTTTTCTACATTTAATTATAGCTTGTAAGTCCCATATATGTGGGTTTGTAATTAATTTATTTGCTTTGTGTTTGAATAAGATATATCTCTATGCGTACTTGTATTGTTATAATACAATTTGTGATTATACTTAAAAAAAAATTAAATTGGACAAGTGCGAATATTTTTCTATTGTAATTTAGTTGTATTTAATTTTTACAAGTTCACACATAGTTAAAGATGAAACTATCTAGAATCAAAATATTTTTAGATCAATAACCTAAAGGGGTGTCACATGATGATGATAGAAGCCTTATCTTTAATTAATTATCAAGCCATATCTTCAATAGTAGTCTTTCCATGAAGATATATATGGAGTTGTATGGAAATATAAAATTTTCAGTGATCTTGTCGTACACAATATATAAAAGGAAATCATCCACTTGCTATTTCTTTTTTTTTGATTTCCCAATCAAGAAAGATTTGCCGATGGTGCCATACAGCAAGATAACTTGATCATTGAAATCCATGTGATCGGTTCTTAAAATAATAATAATAACTTATTATTTATAGTCCGGATTAACGCCAAGAATATAATGATGCATGGAAGGATTTGTAATTATCCCAATTGTGTATCCTTAAACGAAAGATCCAACTACATGTATAGGGTGGAGTCACGAAGAGGGGACTAGCCTAAAATTTTCAAGGCAAATTTTAATGGTACATTATTATTTATAACAAAGTAATATATATATATATATATATATAGTTGCTTATCACTTGAAATGCATGTATGGGTTGTTATCTTTAACAGAAAAAACAAAAGAAAATAAAAATTATAAAAAACCAATGTTTGTATTTTTTTTTTCTGAATTACAAAGTACAAGTTGCATCATAACAACACAAATGCATATAGATGTATGTTTGAATGAAGCGCAACACAAAAAAATATAGATATACACAAACCGACATAAAATGCTGGAAAGCAACCACACAATGTAACTAGCATTTGGTGGGATTCAAAGCCCGAATATTTACATATAAGATAAGTGGAATTTTATTTTATTTTTTGATACAATTAGGGGAACTTTAGGAAGGGAAGTCGAACCCAACATCTCCTCTTAGTATAAGAAGTGTTTTTTAACCACTTAAAATATTACACTTGCTATAGGATAAGTGGAATTAAGTTCCAATAATATCTAGCATAAAATTTTGTTTTGTTGTTTTCGTGTTGGGGGGGGGGGGGATGAAAAGAAAAATGTAATTGGGCTTGGAGTTTACAAAATGAGTTTGACGACGTCTATATTTAGCAATCCTCTAAACTTAACAAGAGATGGTAGGAAAAAGATGTGACCACATTCTAACGATGTGGCAACGAGGTATAAAGGGCTTAAATGCTCAAGAATCTATATATATATATATATATATATAATGGGAAACTAGTCTGCGGTACAAATGTACCGCAATTTTCCTGCCGAAATTGATAAAAATGAGGGGATAATTGACTTTTTCAATTATATTGGGTAAATATGCGGTAACATCCTTCTTTTCTCAGTACATATACTGTATAGCTTGATTAGGTTGGTAATGTTTTTAATTAATACATGGTTAATTAGTTGTATTTAATATTTTATTTTTATGGAATCCTAATTAATGCCCATTTCTTTTCCTTATTCTTGATTATTTCCATTTGCACGATTAGTTTTATTATTTTTGTGGAATCACTAAATAATTGGCCTTTTCTTTTCCTTTTTTGTGGTTCTTTCCATCTGCATCATCAATTACCTTTACCATTTGTGCATTTCATCACAGAGAAGAAGACGCTGAACGAATGTCTGAGCATTTCATCGATTACCTTCTCCATTTGTGAATTCATTATCCGGATCTCTCGACTCTCTCTCATCTGGTGTGAACCCAGCGGATATAAGTCATCGATTTAGGGTTCTTTGTCTTGGCAATCTTCCTCCGCTAAATCTGACTTGATAGCAAAAATCTGATTGACCGTCACTGTCAAATAGGTTCAAATGTTAAGGTATATGGTTAGATTTCAATAACATCACGAAATTTGATAGCTTCATAAGCTTATGAAAAAACAAATATTCAAGGAATTTCATTCACCTAAAGACACCAAAATCAATTTTTAACCAACTCATTTATATTATAGAATTTCTGGACAAATAGTTATGCGTATTTGAATTAGATGGTGTCTTACTTTACTTTTGATTTTACCTTTTTTTGTCTTAATAATCATTTACTCTTTCTAATTTGATTGTTATTTGAATTAGATGGTGTTCTTACTTTACTTTTAATTTTACCCTTTTTTATCTTAATAATCATTTACTCTTTCTAATTTGATTGTTATTTGAATTAGATAGTGTTCTTACTTTACTTTTGATTTTACCTTTTTTTTATCTTAATAATCATTTACTCTTTCTAAGTTGATTGTAATTTTAAGTGATAAATTTGACTATTCTTAATTGATTAGTTATGATTTAACTATATATAAATAATTATGTCCAACATATTATAAGTACTATATAAAGTCTATCATTTAATAGGTGTGGTGTAATATATAATTTATATATCAAGAGTGTAACATAATATAATTACAAAGGTCAATTGCATTATTATAATAATAATGTGTTCTATGTTCCATTAAAAAATAATAATAATAATATGCTTTATGATACGTTATTGATACATTACGTGGTAACGATCAGAACTATCTCTCCTAAACAATATTACGATTTACAATTTAATTCGACAATCTCCCGTACAACGCACGAGTGAAAAACTAGTTTAGTGAAAAAAATATCGTTAATTGAGCGGAGATATATGTCAGCTCGCTCAAGAATGTTGTTAATTGCCGACGACAAACCAAAATCCGTCAGTAAATACTGACGGAAGAAAAAGTCGTCGGCAACCGACGGAAGAATGGTCTATCGGTAGTTAATGACGGTATTTACAAACAGAGTATTTCTTTCGACGAGAACCAGCTACCGTCTATGATTACCGACGAATTTTTGCTTCCGTCGGTATTTACAGACGGAGTATTTCTTCCGTCGGAAATCACCGACAGATTACTTTTCGTCGGTAATTACCTACCGGGGAGTACATGCCGTCGATAATTACCGACGGCTTTCTTGAGCCGTCGGTAATTATTATTGGCTTTTCCGCCCGTGTCGGTAATTTGCAATGGGTTTTTTGTGTTCCATTGGTATTTTTGACGTGTTACTAGAAATCTTAAACATTTTTTTAGCTAACAATATGCATTTTAATTGCAGAGATTTTAATTTTAAAAGAACAAATATGCATTTTAATTTTTTTGAATGAAACGTTTGTTCTTAAAGTTACTGTATGATTAATGAATTATATTATATTTATATATATTACATATCCAACCAAAAATATTTATTTTGTAAATGATTGTAATTCTTTTTTAATTATATTTTTACATATTTCAAATTTGTATAGAGGCGGAGTTAGAATTTCAACTCAGTGGAAATAAACTTAAGCACATAATTACATTTTAGAAATACGATTATTACAATGTAGTGCCAAACATTAACTACATCCATGAACTTGCAAATTACATGTGTAAACAATATTCGTGGCAAAACTTTAAAGTGATAGTAGAAAAAATAATGCAGAGTTTTAAAAAAAAAAATCATCTCTAATACATTAGATATATATATATATATAAAATTATATATTGTAATATATTACAAAGATTATATAATTATATGTTAAATAAAATATATGTACACATTAATGACAAGAATGCACAGGTGGTTTGGTGGTTGGGAACCTACTCCCCAATGGATGCAATTATAGCTCCATCCCTGAACTTGCAAATTTACATGTATATAAAAAAAAGATAATACAAAAAATAATGTAGAGTATTAAAAAAAATCTATATCTAATAGATTACAATATATATATATATAATATAGGCACAAATTATTTATTTTCTAAATTGCAAAGACTACATAATTGTATGTTAAATATAATGTAGATACACACTTAGACAAGAAACTCAAGATAGCCTGGTGGTTGAGAACCTACTCCCCCAACCATTAGGTTGGGGGGATCAAATCCCCATCTCTCCATTTGCACTCCATGAATTAAAGGCGCATGGGGTCGGGTCGCTCGGGTGGGCAGGCGTAGGGGGTCGGGTCGGGTCGGATCGATCGCGCCAAGAACAGTCTAGAAATCAAAGGTACAGGCGGCGGGTCGGGTTGTCGGTGCCGATGGCCATCGCTTTCTGTCAGAAATCACCGACGGCTTATTCCCTCGGTTATCACCGACGAATAGTTAAATTCCGTCTGTAATCACCGACAAGGCTATTACCGACGGCCGTTTCTGACGGCCACCAACCGTCTCTGATCAAGATTATCGATGGATTTACCACATTTACCGACGGATTTGTCCGTCGGTATCCGTCGGTAATATGCTGAGCTGATATGTGATCGTTAGTTAGTGCGTCCTGTGTAGTTAGGGATAGGGCCATCTACTAGTATAGTTAAAGCCCAAGAGCAAAAGGATTTGTTCCTTCATCGGCGGTCCTTGGCTGTTGCTACCATTCTCTATACAAATTCTATTCCTAAATTATTAACATTAATTAGGGCCAACCAATTTTTTGTATCTACAATTGAACATTCACAGCTTTCTCCAATCCCATTCTTCTCATGCATGTTACATTCAGCCCAACTAAAATTGGTTCTTTTATAATCTATGCACATTGAATATTTTAATTAACTCTAATGTATAATTTTAATTAAGAATTACAACAAAAATTCACACTCTTTTATTGGATCCAACTAATTAATCCATTTGTACTCTCTCTCTCTCTCTATATACATATATATATATATATATATTGTACGTAGCAAGTAGAGCAGCACGTATAGTAACTAGGACGTAGAGCTAGTTTTTGAACGGTGACGCCGCCCACATTGCCGCTTGGCACCATTATGATTTTGTAGGGGCAAAGGAGGAAGTGGCGTCATGAGAGATTCATGTATAAACCCCCTTATTACGTTGTTTTGAGGACGAGTTCCGAACTTAGAGCCCGATCTATTACACTAGTCATTGCGCCCTTATTATAGTTACAACTGAGGTAGCATTGTTTGCAACTCCACAATACTTGTGTGATTTATTTGTAATACTGAAATAGGAATTTGTATTTGAAAATTTTTTAAACTTGTAACACACACACACACATATATGAAAACAAGGGCATGAATGGTCATTTTGAGGAGTTAGTTATCTCAAATACCACTCAACTTCAAAAAAAAAAGGGCAATTACATTACCACTACAAATTTTCATTCCTACACGGCAAATTAAACAACTTTTTTAATTTACTTAAATACCCTTAAATAAAATTATATTTGTAACCTTTATGTAAATATAAGATGTTTCACATCATCTTTTTATTATTTCCACGTCACAATCAAATTACATGGCTTTTTCTCTTTTGATGATTCTTTTCTCACCTTCATAATCTCCGGCATCTTTTCTTCCAATGATGGCCTCTTTTGATGATTCTTTTCTCACCGTCATCATCTTCAGCATCTTTTCTTCCAATTATTGCCTGCAATGACTCAGGAAGTTTTTTTCTTGCTCTCACCATCATTTTTTCTGACGTCTTTTGGTTCCATTTAGACATCATCAGTAAATTGAATAAAAAATTATTTGCATCTTCCAAATTGAATTAGGAAGAAATAGTAATTAACCCAACAATTTTTAATTCTAAAATTAATAATAACAGCCCATTTTATCAAATTGTTAACCAGATCTAATTAACTCAAACAGGAACAAAAAATGGACAACAAACAATGAAGAATTCACCCCTATTTACACTGCATACTCAACAATAAGCAAAAATTAAAACACCCCAAGAATTAAAATAGAAATTAGAAGAGACAATAAAAGTACAAGATGAAAAGAAATTCATTTTTTTTCTCTCCAAAAGCCTCCGGCCCTTTGCAGCTTTGCAATAAAATGGTAAGATTACGTGGTAATGGCTTCGGCAATGGTGTAAAAAGAGCCAGATAAGATTTCCTCATTTCATTCTAAATTTTGTTTTTAATTTTTATTATATTTTATTTTATATATTCGTTATAGTGGTAAATTAATTGGGGTGTAACTATCATTTTTTTTTTAGAAAAGGAATTTTATTCAATCATAGAATCGAAGTAGAGTACATCCTCAATCAAAGATAGGGGCACATTAAATGACACACTTGGACCAGAGAAAGAACTAGCCGCTCTAGCAAACGTATGAACAGTCTGGTTCGCAGGTCTCCTAACATAATTGAAGTCAATGCCATCGAGTTCTAAAACCAGCGGCCTACAATCATCTAGGACTAAACCAAAGGGAGATAAATCCACTTGAGATGAACGAAGGGCTTAAAAGACGACCAATGCATCCATCTCTACCGTGACACGAGGAAAGTTCATCTCCTTAATCCAAGTTAAAGCCTCACAAACCCCAATTAACTCAGCCATCTTTGCATCGAAACACCTCTGCACCTGAACAATCTTGGCACCCATGAAAGAAGCTTCTTCATCACCCAAAATCAGCCCGATGCGAGCAAAGTTCTGCGCGGGGAAAGCAGCTGTATCTACATTCAATTTCAGCGAATTGGCAGCCGTCCTTGTCCAACGCAGATTGGTTTATGTGGGAGCAATTCCTCTATGATTTTGGGCTAGCCATTATGCAAGATAAAATATTTCACAAAAGTAACACACATAAGGATAGGATCAACCCATCGCCTAGAGAATCCCATTTGAATCATAACCCCTTCCAAGAATCCCCATTCAAGCCTATCATAGGCTTTGCTAATGTCAATCTTCAACGCAGTATACCCTTCTTTACCCTGGGTTTTTTGCTTCAAATAATGCATAGTCACAGATGCAATAAGGATATTATTGTTAATCAAACGCCCAGGCACAAGCACACTAAGTTTCAGATATAATTAAAGGTAAAATGCTCTTTAACCTATTAGTAAGAACCTTCGCAATAATCTTATACACCACATTGCACAAAGAGATAGGCCAGAGATCACCAATAAACTCATGGTTTTGTTTTTTGGGAATAAGGACAATAGCAGTAACATTCAAATAATCAAGAATACGACATTTATTCAAAGCATCCAAACATATAGAAGTGACATCCTGACCAACAATATTCCAATAATGCTGAAAAAATTTAGTGTTCATACCGTCAAGGCCTGGTGATTTATCTAGATGCATTTGGAATAAGGCCGTCCGCACTTCATCAGCCGAGAAGAGAGCCAATAATTAATCATTCTGCTTTCCTGAAACCCGAGCTGCGATCTGTTAGGTTATCACATTCGGCATCTCCATACTCCTAGTCGTCGAGAAGATGCTAGAGAATATCCCAAAATATGTGTCTGAAGTTCAGTCTCAGAGGAAATCCAATCGCCGTTACTTTCCTTCATCCCGGTAAAACTGTTGAATTTCTTTCTAGCTGAAGCTACCGCATGAAAAAAATGGGTGTTTGTAAGGCTGGGAGATTTGATCCGGTGACCTGAGAAACCCGACTCAACCAACCCGAAATGGGTCAGGTCACTGCAGCAAACGGATTGGTGGCGGATTGGGGTCGGGGGAACCCGACCGGGTCGAGTCGGGTTTCGGGTCAAGCGGCTAGAACCCGCTTGACGCGAGTACCCAACCCAGAAACCCGAGTCGGGTTTGACCCGATACTGGTTCTTGGTTCAGCAGATTTATATTTTTTTTCTTCTCTAATTTTTTTTTTTTGGTTCTTGGCTTCTTTGAATTTCCAAATCCAATTGACAAATGACAATCGTGTTTTTTTTTCCTCCCCTAAAATCGTAAAGGTAAGTAACTTGCAAAAAATAAAGGGAAAAAATTCAGACTTTCAGAGCATATGCAGAAGATGATATACTAATCATTCACAACCTCAAAAGAGTATACAATTTCATTACATACATAAACATATGGAGCAATCAATCCATGTTGGAAAAACAAAACCCAATGAAAGAAACTCCAAATTAAATAAAATCCCAAATAGAGAAAAAGAAAGCAAGCAATAATGGAGATAAGATGTGGATGCGTGGTCACTGGTCACAAAGAAAATTATAAGCACATGCATTCTTGAACCCAACACATCAATTTGCCATCACTGACTGCAAGCAATTCACTTATGAGTCATGAACCCTAAACCTCCAAATTCAATTCCTCCATTCACTGCAGATCTGCCGCTGCCGCCAAGTTCCTCAGATCTGTCTCGGCCGCTGCGGCCAGGTTTCTCAGATCGGCCACCACCGTCGCCGTCGCCGTGTCACTCGTATCTCCCACCGCTCTGCTGCTGCCTTCTAAGTTCTAGCCGTCCAGCCAAGCTGCCGCTTTCCATCCGTCCATCGCGCCGCACTGCTACTGCCTTCAAATGATGGTGTTAGTGTGGTGTCTTTTAGGGTTTAGGCTTCATCGCCTCTTTTCATTTGCTCCCAGTCTTACAACAGGAATGGATTAATTGGGAGGAAATTGTGAACAAACACACATGATACATGGATTAATATTTTTAGCCTTTTTGGGCCTGGTGTCTCCACCCAAACCAAGAACCGATCCAACCCGAGTTAGGTCGAGTTGACTCGAGTGGGCTCGGTTCCTGATATTCCAACCTGATTTTTGGTACCCGGTCCGATCCGTCCGATGCCTAGCCCTAAGTGTTTGCATCCCCCTAAAGAAGTCAGAACTGTTTCACCCTTTGTTTCCAGAAAGTTTCCTACCTCTGTTCTGTTTCATAATATTCTTATCTGGCCCATTTAAAGGTTCCCATTGATGCCGCGTCTCGCCGACCCTGGACATCCTTCATTATCTCCTTACACTGCTTAATCTTCCCCTTAAACTTAATATTCAACTTGGAACTCCAATCAAGAAGATCTTTGCCACAAGCTACTATAATGGCCCTTAAAAAATTATCTCACTTGCTATTATACTTTCAAATCTACTTCAAATACCATTAAACTTTTTGAAAAGTTGTCTTTGAAGCCACTATACTTGAAAATCTATTTCACTTCCAGTCAAACTTATAAAATACTTATCACAGTTGTCATTTAATCAGTCCTAGATAAAAAAAAAAAAACTAGTAAAATAAAAATGCAAAAAAAGGAATTTCACTATGTTACAATTTTAATAATTAATATATGTTACAATCAAAATAATAAGTTTTCAAATAAAAAAATAGCCGATTTCAAAAAATTCAATAGTAAATCGAGTAAAATTTTGATAAGCCTAGTGGTAAATAGGGTAATTTTTAAACTATAATAACATACGAGATAATTTTTTGAAAGTGTAATGGCGTTTGGAATTTCAAAGTATAGTGGCAAATCACTTTTAAAAAGTTCAGTGGCTTTTAAGATAATTAACTCTATTTTTGTTTTTTTTTTTGGCAAACAATTTTCTCTCATTTTGAATGAACATTTTCATAAATATGTCTTCATTAGTTAAAACATATCTGCAAATATCCTGGACGTAAGTAGAAATTTACAGCGTAATATAAGGGACGGGTGGGGTGGGTTTGACTATAAAGAAGAGTTGGTCACTTGTCATCAATTTTTTAACAAATTAATTAAAGTGTAGAATATGAAAAACTTTATCAAATCTTAAATTAGCTTAATGATGATGATCGTGAAAACCACGTAAAAATGGTCAATTGAACGACAATTTATTTATTTATTTATTGTTTGGGAAGGGAAATTGAACGCCATTTTTGAAGTGCCCAAAGTTCATTTTCATTATTTGAAAATTCCCTTAAAAAATTCAAATAACTACTATCTCTCTCAACTATGTGCCTATTTGCAAACTTATATATTCTCTTACTTTTTAAAACTTAATCAAACAAATTACATGCATATATCTGTGAGATTCATTTATACTACACAAATATCTACCGTTCAATTATGTTTATTCTTTCTCTTTTTATTTCACATAAAAATGTATTTTCAAGAGTTTGCAAACACCCATTATGTATAAATCAAAATCTCAAGGTCGGCCGCTCCCCCAAAATGTGTAAATTAAGTCTATAAACTGTCATGTGATATCATTTTATTTCTTCACTATTTTTTTTTCTATTTTTCTTTCTTTTTTTTTTAAATTTTTGAAAATTCAACAACTATAACTACTGAAAAATCAGAAATCCCCCCCCCCTTTTTTGCCATTTTAGTTTTTAAATAAAAAAGTCTAAGAAGTGATGAAACAGAACCCCCCCCCCCAAAAAAAAAAAAGGAAAGTCAATAAATCGTATCCTTTTGAATTCCACGTGCAGAAAAACAGAACAAAATGAAAAAGCATATAGAAATTTCATTCAACCAGCCTCCATTTTCAGCTTTTAGAACCGCCCAAAACAGCTTCAACAATCGCCATCGGCATAGCCGCCGTCACCGTCGTTGATTAACACGATCTCGTTCATAAACCCTCCGATTAATTTTTTCTTTTTACCAATTTTTTTGTTTATTTTCAGATTTTGATAACAAGCAAACTTCTGTGATACAGCCACCTCCGCTCTGCTGTTGCCACCGACACTGCGCTGGCTGCAACCGAGTAAGATTATCTCGACATTAAACGATAGACTGTCAATTTCCTAGAAAATTGTCGATTCTTTTGATCGCTGTTAGTGATTTCGATGATGAGTTGTGAGAATAATCAAGTTGAATTGGAAGTCTCGGGGAATTCGGTGGAAAATAGCAAGAAGTCCTCGTTTTACAACCGATCACTGACGATGAATTGCTCGGGCGAGATGAGCAACAAGCCCCTTTACCATCTCTACAGCTCCTCGGCCTTCCAGCGAAAGGATTCCTTCAAGAGCCTGTACAATTCTTCTTTCAAATCCATGGTGTCGGCCGGAATTTCATTCAAGGGAACGGTTAAGAAACTCTGCTCAATTTTCGAATCCCCAAAATCGGCAAATTCATTGCCCTCCCCCACAAAATCCCCTAAATTACTAGTATTACCTCAAGATTCCAATTTCATCCCTTATCCAGTTTCTGATTCCCCTTTCCGGCTCCCGGGCACCGAGGATAGAGTGGTAATTTACTTCACGAGCCTGCGGGGGATTCGAAGAACATTCCAGGATTGCCACGATATACGGATGATATTTCGGGGCTTTCGGGTGCGCTTGGACGAAAGGGACATTTCAATGGACGCCACTTACAGAAAGGAATTACAGAAAGTGTTGGGGGAGAGGAACGTGAGTTTGCCACAGATTTTCATAAAGGGAAAATACATTGGAGGAGCTGAAGTTATAAAACAGCTGCTGGAGGGAGGTGAGCTTGTGCGGATGATCAAAGGACTACCATTGATGCCCCTCAAGCCCTGTGACGCGTGCGACGATGTACGGTTTGTTCCGTGCACCAACTGCAATGGGAGTCGAAAGTTGTTCGATGAGGACGAAGAGAAGCTCTTCCGATCTGGAATGCAATGAGAATGGACTCATTCGATGTCCGCTCTGTTGCGAATGAGCACTGGATATACGAGTCTTCGATTACATATGTTATGTTGTCTAGTTTATGTAATATAGTATCGGTCTTGATACTGTTATGTTGGATGTGAGTCTCAATTACAAATGTGTTGCTCGACAGATATGGCTCAACTTAAATTGATTCTATCTTTTTCTTTTTAAATGTAGAGGGAGTATAAGGGAAGAGAATTGAATTTTATTTCATTAGACTACATAGGTCTTGACTTTTTTCACATTCTATTAAATCTTTAAGGTGCCCGTAAAATCAATTATTATATGATGTTTGTAGGAGTATACATTCCTTTATAAATTTTATTTATGGATGAAAAATAAGCGTCCATTTGACAATTAATTAACTGATTAAAACAAAGTTGATTTGAAAAACATGACACAATGTATACCAACGAATCCTAATTAAAAAATTTATAATTATTTTCATATTGCAACTTAAGAATTCATTCTAGAAATTTTATCAATTACTAACACTGGTGGAGACTTGGGAAAAAAATTTATTTTCCTTGTAAAAAAAAAAGAAATTATAAATATAAAAGAGTTAGCCGTGTGTACTATACGGCTCACTCTTCTAGCCCATTATCTAAAAGTGCCTGGCTCCGCTAATGATTACTAATGATATGATATTTATTTAAATAGAAGAATACACGTCTCACATGTGTTGATGAGTTTGATTTCATTTCATAATCAAAGAAAAATAATACTCTCATGTGTATTATTAGTAATAATGAGTTTTTCTATTAAGTCAGATCGAATTGTATATATAGAGTCTGAAGCCACATCACATGGAGTGAGTCGATTGTCAATAGAAAACAGCAACGTCATGTTATAGTTGCATTATTCTTTCGAAACATATTATTTTCAGGACATAGGAGGTTGAGATCTGAGAGTCTATTACATGGATGTGGCTATGGGGGATTTGTAAAGCTTCCGATCTGTGGCTCGCAGATTTTACGGACAAGTAATAAAAGGGTGAAAAGCCATAATCAGGAGGGCTGGCTCACGAAACATCAGCAGAAAAAGTTTTTACAAGTAAAAAATTCCCCAATACCCAAAAATGAATGTGAAAATTTCGAAAAGAACCTTAGGGCTGAGCTATGGGTGAACGCCCTACAATCAGAAGAACCGCCGAAAAATGGGCAAAAAATCTCTATTCCCACAGGGGTCTTTAATTGAGGTGAAAACTAACGAGGAAGGGTAAAAGATGTGTATTTTTTAGCTACTGTAATCCCCCCTCCTCCAAGATTCAAGGGAAATTCGAGCTCTAGAAAATACATCAACAAAGTTTATGTGGAGTACCAGACTCTGTTGGCGGACGATGATGGCTCTGATCTGTTGAAGGAGTTTGTAAATGTCAAGTTTGTGAGGCCCGCGCCACCCCCCAAGGAGATTGTGGAGCGATTCCTACCCAACGATCAAGTTGATGCGTTTTACAGGGATGGATGGTGGATAGGCGTGGTTAAGAGTGTCGTTGAAGGAGGCTCCCGTTTCGTGGTCACTTTTCAAAACCCTCCAGACGAGCTCGAATTTGGGCTTTCGGATCTCCGGGTTCACTGGGATTGGCTTGACGGACTTTGGCTTCAACAAGTTCACCCGGTATGGCCAGTAGATTTATTTTTTATCTGTGGCATTTTCATTTCCATACATTTTTTCTTCGTTCGAATGTATTTGGGTTCAGCGATTTTAGCGTGTTTTGCTGGTTTTAAATGTTAACAACTTATATATGCTTTTATTCACGGCCAAATATGTCTGGGTTATTTACTTTAAGTTGAGCACTGCATGCGGCTAGATTTTTTGCTTCCGATGCTTCTTTTCGAAAAATTTATTCACTATTCACTATTAAAATTTTAATCTCCTGATTGCAAGTTCCCTGCATTTTAAATTTTCTTATACAAATGCTAATGCATTATTATTTGTGTTTATAGTTTGCTGGATCATATGCATGCACAATTGCTGCTCGTGTACAGGTTCTGTTTTACAGATAGTGTAACTTGTTCAGCTGCAAAACCATTAATCCTTTTTCTTTCTCAACTACAACTTTGTTGAGGTTAGATTTTCCTTGGAGCGTGCTTCTGTTCGAGCAAATTGTTGAGAAGGGGAAGGGCTGTTAGAGCAAATTGTTGACTTTGAAACATCCATTTTGTTAGTAGAATTGGTTGATTTGTTCTCCTTTTGCATTACAGCTAAAGAGTGTGCATCAATAACCTTCTATGATCGTGTCATTTTTTAACTTTTGACTCTTTAATTATTCATTTTCATTGTTCTTGTGTAACTTTCCGAAGAGCAAAGCAGCAATGTTATTTGAGGCAGGGAGAAAAGTGGAAGTCTCATTTGAAGAAGAAAATTGTAGGAATGCTTGGTTCCCAGCAACTATGCTTGGAAAATTAGTAGACGGATCTTTCCAGGTGGAGCTGAGCAGAAAATCTGGCAATGAAAGTCAGCCCTTGAAATCAACAGTCGATCACCTTCATATCAGGCCTTCTCCTCCATGTCTTGAAGATGAAAAGTTTGTTTTGTTGGATAAAGTTGATGCATTCGTTGATTTTGGCTGGTGGAGTGGAGTAATTGTAAAGGAGCTAGAGAATGGCATGTACAGTATATTCATCAAGCAGACACACACGCTTAGGTCATTTCATCAGTCGGATGTGAGAACCCATATGGAGTGGAAAGATAGTAAATGGCTTGTACCTTCAGAGGTTTGTCACTGCTTTTTAACTCTTTACTCTGCTTCCAAAATCTTTTGGCTTTGTGGGAACTTATGTCTAGCTCATCAGTTTCTTCTTTTTCTCAGGTAGTTTGTTTCTGAAGTACTTTTGAGTTTCTATTATTGTTCTTATCACGTACCTAGAAAGAATTTCATGTACAATATAGCAACAAATAAGAAATAACTCTGGCAAGAGGGAAAAGGGGCAAAAGGACATTACTCGTCTTATTTACGTTGTCAATATAGTATATGAAAGCAGTGCTTCTGCTGAAAGAATATCCTGAATGAATTAATAGCACCATAAAGTTTTATTTATGTTCTCTTTTAAAACATTTGTACATAGGGATTTACGTTGAAATAAAATTGATTACTAACAGTTGGTATTAGATTATTATTACTCCATCTATTTGGATTCATCTACCATCCCCAAAGAGAAAAGAGAGGAGAGAAAATTAAGGGTTAATTTATTGTTTGTTACCTATTTAAATTATAGCTCCGTTGGAAACGTACTTTTTATCCACACATTTAGTGGGACGCACAATTGTTACTCACTCCCACTTTCCATGACTCATTTCTGTTGACTTCTAATTCTAACCGATTATAATCTCCTACCAAACAAGTTCTGCTCTGCCTTCATTGTACTGGTGTGCTTTTATTTGCTACCGGTTTGTGCAACTGTCATGTTGAATTTGGCCAGCAGGTCTAACTTTTTCTTGCACATACATTTAGAAAAGAAGTCGATGTCATGTGAAGGACTTGTGTCTTATCACACTGTGTACTGGATGCTTAAAGACTGAAGTACTTGATTTGTAGGCCAGTGAGTGTTTTAGGGTCTTTAGCAGTCAAACTCACTGCCTTATACGATCCATAACATTATCACTGGTTTTATTTTGTTTGCATAAATTATGAAATCTTCATGTTAGAGCATATATGACAAACTTATTGTCTGTTGGCCTAGAACTTCTGAATGGCCATTTCTTGGATTCACTTTTGATTGTTTTGATGCATGCTTGCTGGAAATTTGTTTGACTAACTATAACTAAGAGCTTGTTCTAGGGGGCTTTATGTGAGATTGGTTTTCAGAAAGTTGATTTTTGGGAGAATATGTGGTGGAGATGTAAAGAAAAATTATTGGAAAAAGTGAAATTTTGTTTTCTTATAGAGAATTTTTGGTTAGTATTAACGTTTGAGTTGTTGACCAAAATTTGATTTAACATAAAGCTCCTTGGGACAAGCTCTAATTTGGTTACTAACACCACTATCTCTGGCATTTCTCTCAGGATGTCTTAATCCTACCTTTGCGTGATAAAAAGCGTGGAGGGAGCTTAGGCAATGGAAAGAAAAACACTGAAGAGAAACTGTCTCGACCAATCAACTCTAGGGTTAGTAAGGTGGAACAATCAACTTCTCGCGACAAGGAACTTTCTCATATTTCCACTTCATTGGCAAAACAAATATGTCATTTAGCTTCTGATTCTCCTGATGATCTTTCACTGCCTTTGAACAAGCTGAAGGATGGACATTTAGTGGATTCCCGGTCTCTTGATCTTCAACAAGAGCATTTGGTTGAAACCCTAGTTAAAGCAATGTGGTGTGGTTCTGCAAGTCCAACTTCTGAAAATGCAAGGACAAGCTCTGTTACACTACCTGTGCCTGGAGATCTATCATCTAATAATCTTAACATAGGGCAGAGAAATGTAAGTTACACCTCTCAGCTGAAAAATTCCTCATCTTGTAATATGTTTATTTTATAATTCAATTGATCATAGGCGAAACGTCTTGGTGTTCAAAAAATTGCAAATGCAAGCCACTGATTCAGAGCGTGTTTTAACTTCTGATAGTAATGAAGAAATTAGACTTATTACTACCAAAGTCAGGATTTAAGAAATTTGATGCTCTATCAATTGGAGGATTGTAGATGACCCCCACAGTTCATCGTCGCTTCTCCAATGTGGGATCCATAAATGCAGGGTGAAAATTCTTGTGTAAGAAACAAAAAGTTTATGATCTTATGCTTCTTTATTTCAGTAAATCCCATTGCTTTTCCATGTGACTTTGGATGTAACCTTTGTAATATTTTTTTCACTTATTTCATTTAGCCACTATGGTCTTTTTAGTAGTTATGTTTGGTTGGATTTTATTGATTTCAGTTGACCAATGATAACAAACACCTTGATAAAAAAGATTTTGTGAAGCTGCTAAATAGATTTTGATAACTAATCAGCTAAAAAGCTTGAAGTGAACTCAGATTTGAATGAGGAATAAATGAAGCAATTCATAATGAGGAATAAATGAAGCAATTCATAACTTTCCTGTGTTTAAAAATATATCAACTTATGATCATGCTGTGAACTCTTCATTCACATGGCAGAGAAAACAGCGAAGCGTTGAGCAGGATAACTCTAGATCTACTTCTATGAATAAGAAAGGAAGAACCCAAGAGGCCAAAGTTGAAAGCTCAGTATCTGTTGGAGGTATTTCGTAGGATTTTTTGTTTTATAAATTTAGTTGAATACTATCTACATAAGTGAAACTGAATTTTTATTATCAGAGGGAAAGAAGAAACTGAACGTGTATCATCGTAGGTTTTACCACTGAGAGAGGAAGCTCAATGGATAATTTGCCACTTGGTGAGAAATCCTCAAAGCTTGGGAGTGACCGGGGCCACCAATCAAATGATTCAGTAATACAAAGGACAAAGGTTAATATGATGTGACCGGCATTTATAGATGGTTCTCAATTTTGATGAAGAGCCTTCCACATTATTGAATCATTTGTTTGCTTAGTTGACTGACGTGAAATCATGATATCTCTTGTAGGATAATTAGTTAAAAGGAGATTGAATCATCCCTGCAGATTTCTAACTGCGTTTTTTCTTTCCATTATAAATTTATAGAAAAAGTGGTATATTCAGGGGTCCCACATAATAATTTATGAGCAAAAATTGAGTAGTAGTTGTAAATAATTGTGGGTCCTTTGAAATGTGAGTAAAACTGATTCAGTTTACAAATGACAAATTTATAATGAGAAATAAACACCGAATATGTTGCAGGAGAATGTTGTTGTGCAATGTTTTGGGTCAAGACTGTTTAGATCTCAGCTTCATTAGAAACTTTTTAAAAGTGACTCGCTCTTTGTTTATGTGAGGTGGAGCATATGCTTTTACTATTCCCTGATTTGATGTTGAAACAAGAAAATGTTGCTCGAAATTGTTTGATTCTAATCTCTATTTGGGAGGAACACTCAAACCTAAGATGGAGGTTGGTTACTTCCACATGCTATACATTGCCATTACTTGGACCACGCATGACACTTGTTTGAGACCTTCTGTGGCTTGTCTCCCTGTACTTTATAGTTTTTGTAAAAATTTCTGACGCCCCTTGAACCAGTTTTGACAAATCAATTGATAATTTTCACAGTAGATATTTTCTGTCTCTGTGGTTCTAATCTTTACATTCAAAGAGTTCTAGATATAAAGAAAGAACTTATAGGATTCTTTAGTTTTGTAGGTGTGATTTACCTTTTGCTTTATTATTTATTTATATTCATGCTGTAATGGTGACATCCGACATACCTTTTTATTATTCTTGTTTTATTTTACACTTTATTGTTTACTTTTGTCTACAAATTTATCCTTTTTTTCCCTTTGAAATATAGAGAAGAAAAGTAATTCTAGTTGTGCCTTGATTTCACTCTAGAACTCTATTCAGCTTGCTATCTTTTATAGGTAGCCCTCAAGCTAAATTTAAGGTTTTTTTTTGGGTGGGGGGGGGGGGGGCAAGTCACAACATAAACAGTGACTCAAATGAGTTCATTATGTTTTGTTAGAACTGAATAATGCGACTTCAACACCCTAAGCTCTTGCTGCTTGTTTGAAAATAATTGAGTTATTTTAGGGTAGTAAAGAACCAGTAATTGAGGAGCGCATTTGTAAGAGATGGGGAGGAACAATGAAAAAGCAATCTGTTG
>CAVNYN010251042.1:0-11205 GCA_963692815.1 Nyctanthes arbor-tristis
CCCCCCCCCCCCCCCCCCCAAAAAAAAAAAAAGAAAAAATGAAGCTCATCTAATGGAGATCTATTTTAGGTTAACTACTTCCCTTCAAGGTATGATCCGGCACGTCATGCTGAGAAGTACCCCATTCCTCCTGCAATCTGCACTGGCAAACGGGAAAGGGTACATTTCTTACCTCTAATATTCTGTATGGAGGTCGATTAGCGTTTAAAACTTAGTTTTGGACTATGAATGCATAATAAGGCCAACATCGATTGAGCTGTCACCATTAAACTCAACGTATTAGATTTTGAATTTCTTAGCTGGTGGTTTAAGAATTTCCTGATCAAACGCAATTTTGCTGCTGTTCTCACTTCATGTTCGCAGTGTATAATTGAGAAGGAGAACAATTTCAAGCAACCTGGGGAGAGATACCGTTCATTCTCGCCCGACAGGTATCTTTGACATCACCTATAAATACATTTGGTATTTGTTTTTCCCACTTTAGAACTCTATGTTTTCCTTTTCCTTTCACAGGCAAGCACGCTTTATCAGGCGCTGGGTCGATGCTTTATCTGACCCAAAAGTCACTTACGAGATTCGCAGCATCTGGATTTCTTACTGGTCTCAGGTGATTTTTCGAATACTTTATTCATTCAAATCAATTAGACACTTCAACTGAATTTTTATAGAAAGATTCTATCATAAAAAATCATTTTTTTTTATGCACTCTTGCAGGCTGATAAATCTCTTGGACAGAAGCTTGCTTCTCACCTTAACATGAGGCCAAGCATATGATGATGACGATGTCTATGACGACGTGATTGCTTGCCAGTACAGATACGGCAAGGAGTTGCATTTTGTCCCCTGAAGCAAGTTTTCAAGCTTTTCATCAGTTTCCTTTCCTATTTATATACATGAAACATAAATTTTCTCTTGAAGCAAACAATGCTACTGATTCTACAATAAGAATGGTTTTTTCTCGATCATATTTATGCGACAACTGATCTTCTCTTGAAGCAAACAATGCTACTGATTCTACAATAAGAATGGTTTTTTCTCGATCATATTTATGCGACAACTGATCTAGATAAATAAGAAATGTATGGTATGATGCGGTGTTCCTAAACTCAACTCAGGCCATTTTTTGAGTCTTCCATATGCGATCAAATTGACATGGTATGGTGCAATTGTACTGCTAGTGATTCTACAACAAGAATGGTTTTTCTCGATCACCAAAGTGATTAACTTCCATATTTTGAGTCAAACGGTAAACTACGGTGCTATGCGTAGTTTTGCTAAACTCAAAAGTAAAGACATGTAATATGACACATGATGTATAATTACAAAAATCCTTGAGAATGAGCATGTGAACAAGCTCAAAATGTGGTTCAATTTCTAAAACTTCCTTCACATGGTAATGTGTCAATTAGGTTTTGATGCCGCCATGCATATATCTTTGGTTGCTAGTTAGACGGGCTCAATGGCTTTATATAAATTAAGAGTTTTTGTTCCTTCTGATATGTTCTTGATCTAATGTGGAGGCATGCTACGTTTGGAATAATCAATTGATGGAGGGACTGAATTATTACATGGGGACTTAATGAATCTAGGGATTCGGAGTTACAAACGAGTAGCGGAGCACATATTTATGTTTTCGGGGTTATACTAATTTCAAAGTGACATCGATTCAAATGGCCCTTAAGTTTTTATAGAAGACCAACGAAATATTGAATTAATTTATCTTAAATAAATTTACCCAATAAAATTAAAGTATTGTGGATACGTATTTAACAACGTGACTACACGGTAGTTCACTAATTAAGCAATCAGTAAATTGATTAATATCTCCGTCCCATAAAGATGTCAGATGTTTTCCTTCTTCATCTGTCCTAACATATAATCTACTTTTCTATTAAAAGAGTAGTTAAAATATTAATTTTCTTTTTTTCTCCATATTTAATGTGTATTGTAATTAATAAAATAATTTTATTTGAAGTGGAATATTTAATAATTTTATTTAATGTATATTAAGGAGATGACATTAAATTTTACATTTTTAACACTGTTAATTGCGCATTTTTTTTAAATATTTGTGAAAATTGAAATTGAATTAGCATTAATTAAACATGACGTGGATCTTTGTTGGACTGAAGGGCTCACGAATTGCAATTTGTACGGAATTCTGTTAATTCCGTTTTAGGTGCCTCCGCGCAAACCAATTCCCGTAAGTATATATTGTTCATTTTTTTATATTTTAAAATAAAATAAATAAATAACCCGCAGAGACTGTCTGCCCTCAAATTTCTCTTCCTCATTTGACCCATTCTCTTTTCAAAATTCGTGCTATTTTTGGATTGGATTGGATTTGCCTCCTAAATTCCTCGATTCCTTTTCTTCTTCTTTTTCTCTGCTTCACTTTAACGCCTGGTAAATCTCTTCCCTCATTCTCTCAATCCATTTCATAATATATTTGCTGTACTTTCGTTTTTTATGCGGAAAAACGATGACAAATTTGTGATCAGATCGCACCGGTTGAATTCAATTCATTCCCCATTCCACTGGTAGTATCAAACAACAATTAACAATGATGGAGAAGGCGGATCCTTCACAGAAGCTCTACAACCGAATGCGGTTATGGGAATTTCCCGATCAGTACGTCGTGGAGCCAACTGATGGATCTTCCGGTTCCCTTTTGGCTGTTAATCGTGTCGATGGCTCCATAAGTCTTATAGGTACTCACATATTCTGTAGCTGTATTGCTTTGTTATGTTTATGTTCTGGTTGGTTAGAGGTGTCGGCACTTGGTTTGCTTGGTTTTTATTATCCTTATTATTGTTCAGATGAGATACCGCATTGCAGCTCCCTTCGTGTTCCTAAGATACGGACAATTTTTGGTGTGGTTGGGATGGTCAAGCTGTTAGCAGGTCAGACTATCGTTTCATTAAGATATATAAGAAGACACCATAAATTTGACGGCTTTTTGTTTTTGTAGATCTAGCAGATGTATATAGTGGCTAAAATGAACATACATGTCAGTTGTCCGTGATATGAGTTGTGTCTCAAATCCCGTTGGATATTTTAATCCCTTCTGTATATAATGATTTACCATTTTACAAAATAGTAGAATTCAAGAACCTATATGTTTTTAGAAAAATTGGTGCAAGAACCTATTAGCTTCCATGCTGGGATTCTTTTAATAGAAAGATTGTAAAATACATCTAAAATCCTGTTTGACGATAAAAAAATTCGGTGCAAGATATTCAGATCTTTGTGACCAATTTATTTGAGGCTTGACGAAGATGCTGGTGTTGTGTAATCTTAGTTCTACAATGCCACTGGTAAGAGTACGCAAAAATGTTTTAGAAGTTAAACTTTTGAGTGAGGGTAATGCCTAAGTGTTGGTGTAAGCCTTGCTAGAAGCTTAAGAAAACAATTACAGTTGTAATTTTTGGAAAGCATGAGTTTCCTATTCACATAAAAATGAGGAAACATTGAGAGAATAATTTCACATAAAAATGAGGAAACATTGAGAGAATAATTTGTAGTTCCAAGCTAACATGAGATATGTAAAGACCAAAGATAGAAATGTAACATGATCAGTTGTCTCTTTAGAGTAGCACTTGCAAAGCATTTTGGTATTTCGGGTTTCATATCGCATTCAACTCGCACCGTATTTATTTAATTGTTTTATGCCTGTAGTATTAAAATTTCAGTGGTTGTTAGTTGAATGAATTTAAAGTACAAAGCGAAAGAGTATAGAAAAGGGGAAAAAAGAAGGTATTGGCTATCTGACACTCATGCATAGCCTTGCTCCTCAAAGCAAATGGTCTTAACTCTTAAGATTAATTTTCTCTTTCTAAAAAGGAAGGGCTAATTTATGGAAAGACATTAATTCAATCAAACAGATTAAAAAAAGTCTTAAAATATATCTGATTGGCTGTGAACTTTTCAAATGACAGAAAATTGTGAACCAAATAATGCTTTTTGTGGAACATACTTCTGTTCACTGACACTTGATTTTTATATATATGTCCTTTTAGGATCATATTTGTTAGTTATAACAGAACGTGAATGTGTTGGATCTTATCTGGGACATCCTATCTTCAAAATCTCATCCATGAAGGTTTTCCCCTGTGATCATTCTCTTAAAACTTCCTCTGAAGAACAGGTTTGTTTTTGCTATTTGTTTCTCCTTTCTATTTGAATCATGGGTAAGTGTTTGTCATTCCTGATGCATTATATTTTTTCCGTATATTGGCAGAGAAAGACGGAGAATGAGTTTTATCGGCTGCTAAATCTTGCAGAGAGGACTCCGGGTCTGTATTTCTCATATGATGTGAATATAACTTTAAGGTAACTTTTTTCTCCAAATTTTTATTCTTTGTTGGTTTTTTTGTTCATTTTCTTGTTGCATCTTGTAGTCAGTAGAGTCATTTCTGAAGAATATAAGTTCTTAGATCCATCTTCTTTAGTACTGAATCCTCCTATACTCGAAAATACCATCGCGTTATTAATGGTTGGTCATTCGCTGTACGTTTTTTTTGGATAATTGAAAACCTGAGAAACATTAGAAACTATCTTTGGACTGGAAAACATTTGTAAACTACATCCATTAATAGCATGTGATTCTGTTATTATTATTATCTCACACTATCGCCAGAGGCAGTCCCGACAGAATTTTATGATTTGTTTTACAGTGCTCAACGGCTGCATGATCTGGGTGATGAGTCTAAGATGCTTCCTCTCTGGAGACAAGTACGTTTTCTGGAGCTGTACATAATAGAGTTCTGCATAGCATGCTTCGTGCCCAAATTATGTACACTACTTACTGTATATTCTAGCTCAACATAGTTTTGTATTGGTTTCTTTACCTGTTTTTATGATAGCTGAATTTGTACTTTCGACACTCTTTATCTTTTCATACCTTCTGTATTTGAATTTTTTTCCACAGGCAGACCCCCGATTTCTATGGAACAACTATATGATGGAAGTGCTCATAGATAACAAGGTTCCAAAATAGTTTGAATTAAAGTCTTCTTCATCTAAACTGCTTCTAAACTTGAAACTTACCATCCCATATTATACATGCAGCTTGACCATTACTTGCTACCTGTTGCTCTTCCGATCTTCCTTTTCTCACTTCCGATAATATGTGAAGTCCCAAAAATATTGTGCTCCAAGTTTAATTTATTTACTTGCAGCTAACGGGCCTATGTTAAATGAGGATAAATGTCATATCTTGCTGCACTTGAAGTTACACCTTAACTGGACGTCAGGTTTTCATAACTTTCAAGCTGCCATTGGAAAAGAGATTGTTGATGTTATGTTAATTGCACGAAGATGCAATAGGAGAACTGGTATGAACCTGTGGTTTTCATATCTTTATTGCCCTTGCATGTTTCCCAACAATGCAAACAGATTCTTTGACTACTATATAACTACAAAAGCCTTTGTTATGATCTTTACCAAGAAGTAAATAATGGGCCAGAGGTGATCGTGCTACTATTCTCCGTTGCCGCCTTTGCCATTTGAACCTTGGTTTAGATTTACCCACCTTTTGGACTTTATCTAGCTCCTTCCCACTTGATTAATTATTCTTGCAAATGGCACCTGCATGCCATTGGTTAGCACCTTTTACCACTCTGCCATGGAAAATGCTTCCAGTCAAATTATCCAATATTGTTTTCTGGAGGAGTGGCAGAATGCGTTAATTGAATGAACCTTTTTTATCACTGGAGAATATAAGAATCTCTGGTAACCAAATTGCTAGCAAGATAACTATTATGATCGGTGACATAGGCTCCCAGTGCTAATCGCCAAGTTTGACTTCTACAATTCAATTATTATTTAACTTACAAGTTTCCTATTTTTTGAGTTTTGTACAGGTTTTCAACAAGGTCTTAATTGGGAATTTTGTTCCGGCTAAACTTAGTTAATTAGAATTAGAATAAATTAGTATTAGTATTAGGAAAGATTTTATTTCCTATTGTTATTTTTCTTTCAGTTGATCTTCCTTTTCCTCTCTTAGTTAGGATTCCTTTTGTAGGTTTATTTGTAACACTATTTAAAGGGCTTTAGACACTCTCATTAGTAACAAGGTAGCCTATTATTTCTAACTTATTAGAGCTTGGTTTAGGAGCTTAATAGATGGCTTTTCTTTCCAATTGATTTATTCAACAATTTCAATTTTGTCTAGTTCTGCTGACATACTTTTTATTGTCAGCCTATGTGTAAGCTAGTCTCACTTAACAAAGGAAGTTTTAGACACCCCACTGAGCATGTTTAAAGATATACATTAGGGTTTCTGTTAGTGGTTTGAGTAATGTCATTAGTTGCCAATTGCCAGTTGGTTCCACCTTGACTATTGCTCATGCTCTTCTTAGATCTCACGTTTTACGTAAATATTTTGCTTCCTGATTAGGTGACATGCCACCAATTATGCGTAAAAGAAACGAGGATGAATTATTTGAACCCCTGATGAACATAAATGGCTCTTTTGACAATTATGCCTGAGAAAAATTGAACGTTGTTCATGTGAAGTGTACTATATAAAGGATTTATCTTATAAGTCCAGTTGGTTTGCTGCTGTTATTTTTCTTAAGGAACCCGAATGTGGAGAAGAGGAGCTGATTCTGATGGTTACGTTGCAAATTTTGTGGAAACTGAACAAATTGTTCAGTTGAATGGCCACACTGCCTCATTCATTCAGGTAAACTTCCAAACAATATGTGTTGTTATTTTTTATAATTCGTTCGAATAATCTACCCAAACCTGCCTGCAATACTCTCATAGAAAGCACCAGTTATTCACTGCAAAGAGAGATGCCACGATGCTAGTAAACCTAATATTTAAGAAGAACCAGTAAGTGCATTTGTCGATAACGTATCGATCATTTGATATATTTAGCTGAGGTCTCCCCCCCTCCTCCCACAACGGGATGGTAGGGGAAGGGAATTGCACTCTAAACCAAGAGTGTGGGAAACCTACTAATGTAGACCACGTGATCCTTGGCAACAGAGGGATTATTTTATTAGGAAAACAATTTAGTTTTATCATGGTTAACACCAAAAAATCCTGGGAAAAGGAGGTAATGAATTCAAGAGACATGTTTACACGAGTGAGAGACTTATTCTCTTCATTCGTCTATATTAATTTCTAAAAACCTTCTCATAGTCGACAAGGAGTGGAAGTTATAACATGTATTTGAGATATTGGTTACAGCACTTGTCTGGCAGAAAAATGGAAGCTTCTTTGTGCAATTGTGCTAAATCAATTTTATGAACACATTAACAATTAACACAATTTAAGTTTCTATTTACTAATTCATTCTTCAGGTTCGAGGTTCGATTCCATTGCTTTGGGACCAAATTGTTGACTTGACATATAAGCCAAAGTTTGAAATTGTGAAACTTGAAGATGCGGTGAGTAGCATAATTCTGTCTTTGAAGCCTATACAAAAAATTGTCAGTTTCCATGAATAAACCTATATGTATTTTGCTGAGTTTTCCATTATGACATTTCTGCAGCCACGAGTAGCTGAACGTCACTTTTTAGACCTAAGAAAGAAATATGGAAATGTTATTGCGGTTGATCTCATCAATAAGGTATCCAATTCTTTTGACAGTTGCAAACTCGGGGACAACCGCCGGGTAAAACCTTAAGATCAGTAGAGAAATCTTGACAGATTGCTATAGAATTTAGTTTAAGTTTTTGGTGAACTTACAAGTAATGTGAAGATGTCTCTCTTCTACTGATAAAAGACGACAGGATGAAAAAGAACTCTCGGATTTAAACATGGGTGCTAAATATGGTAAAACAGAGAAGCATAGGTGAAAGAGAAGCATATAAGAATCAGGGTCTAAGTTCATATCTCACATTATTTTCGTTTCCAGCTAAACTTCTGAAATTCATACCTGCATATGAATATTTAACTATAAAGAGTGTCAAAGGCTATTGCCAAGACCTTAGATTCAATTAGCACATGAACTTTGAAAATCAACATCGGAAATAGAAGAGAAAAATTAAGTGAGGCCCACTGCACAGCTTCTCCTGTTGCAGGCAGACTTGCCCTCTTGACTTGATAAGAATACTACAAACAATATTTTAGATTTTCTTGATTAAAAGAAATTATAGCTCACCTAACTCTTCATTTCTTGCTAGAAAAACACCGAAAGTCTGAAACTTCACAATCTCCTCTCTGACATGGGAGACCATAATATAGTAAATAAATAAAAATATGAATTTATATGTTTGGTTTAACAAGAAGAAATTAGATAAACAATTAAATGATAGTTATCCAGACAAGTAGGGGGTCTTAGGCTGGTGGAGGGTCCATAGGTAAGTCAAAGTGGGCATGTTCCTCTCCTGTACTTTGGGGTTGATTGACATCTTTATCTTTTAGACTCTGGGGATCCTTATGCAATAATTTTCTTAATCTTCTTTTCCATTATTTCCTGAACTTTTTAACAGCATGGAGGTGAGGGACGATTATGTGAAAAGTTTGGTGATGTGATGCAACATATTTCTAGTGATGATGTGAGGTAGACTCTCTCTCAGTCTGGTCATGCTTTTGGCATCAATTGCAACGTGAATTTTCCCAGTTGTAGCTAATCACTGCAAAATTGTCCAGATATTTGCACTTCGACTTTCATAGGATATGTGGACATGTTCATTTTGAACGCCTTTCCATTCTTTACGATCAAATTGAGGATTTTCTCATTAAAAATAGGTAAAGCTTCTTTCTATAGGAGCAAAAAGTTTTATTATTCTGTGATACTCTTGCTCTGTCCTTTTATATTTCCTTTTCTTTTATTTATGCTACTAAATTTTGTGTATTCTTGAGTAAAGATTCAGAAGAATAAAAATTAATTGAACATGCTATAACTGAATTTGAAACATTTAGGTCCTCCATGATCTTGATTTTTAAGAAGTGATTTTTAGAGAATGTGTGGTCGAGAAGTAGGGAAAAATTATAGGTTATGTGCAGAATTATCTTATTTAGAAAATGATTGGTCCATAATGAACTTTGAGGGAAGCAGTTTTGAGAAAACCAGAATCAAAGGACTAATGAGGTTGCTATTGTTCATGTTCCGGGAAAGGGCATACTTTCATGAGATTATCACCATTGTGGGATCTGGAGAGGTAACGTGCTTGTAGCTTTATCTTGACAAGCAGAAATTCTGTTTCTACCTAACCTGGTCCAAATGTAACACCAATTCAGTTACGGGAAATGGTGTAATTAGTAATTACATGAAACTCTCACCATTATGGGGTAGGGTTATACACATGTAGCTTTATCCAGGGAAGCAGCGAGGTTCTTTCACCTACCAATTCAACACGGCCTATCATTCATTGCTGATACAATACAGTATATGGAACTTAAATGCAATCTGTAAGCTGTATTATGTCCTGTAGAAGTCCTTCAACAAAATTATGTGATAGGATAATGTTGGAATCTGTATTAGATTTTTTCATAATTTCCAACAGAGTGTTCGATACATATGCATTTGTGAGAATGACTGGAGAGAGATTATTGAAGAAAATAATATGAAGTGAAAGGAATTTTTTTTACAATTGTAAAAACATCCATGGGATTGGATCAACCATTTTTCTCAGTGGAAATTTTATGAGTGATATTTGCGACTTTGGCTAGAATTTATTGGCTCAGTACTTTGTGCTACTCTATTGAAGGTCAAATTTGAGTGCCTCTGTGTATGCACTTTGTGAGTAAAGTCAGTAATAAAGTAGACAATGTTATTAATATAAAATGTAAGCTAAAGTATAATAAAACTGAGTCATTCGTGTTGAAGAAAATTTGTTCTGATATAAGCGATTGGCTATATTTCATGAAAGGAATTTTGGATGTTTAGAAATGATTTATTATTAATCATAATCTGGTACTTTGGAAATATATACCAAATAGAACATAAAATAATAACCACAAAACTGATCCTCTAAGTAGTAAAGAAGCATGTGGCGGAGACGTCTGTGCAGTACTGAACATTGGGATTAGTAATGGCTGGAATTTTGGAAAAGAAAATGCTATACCTGATTCTTTAATATAAAGTTCTATAAAGAAGTTGAATAGCATAGCTTAAAGTTCAGGGAAAAGAAAATGTGCACAGAAAGCTTGTGAGATGGATTATGTCATGTCAATTGAATGTTTGTAAAGCAATACATTTCTGAGTCCTCAGTACTTTTCTAATATCTACAATGCAGTGTCACTGAGAAAGTGAGAATACATTCATGAATTTGTTCCAGAGTTTCGAATGCTTCAGCGTCTCCCTTCTATTATTTGGATTTAAGTATTTCTAAAGCAGTTATGGACAGCTGGAGGATAGAATGGGCCTTGATATGTGAAAATGGAGACATGTTCTTGTTAAGTAATAACCCTTCTAAAGGATCTTTTCCAATCATTTACTGTAAAGCAGGTTAATAGAAACTTTGTTTAATGTTTTGTCTGATTTCTGCAAAGGAAGTACATGTTCTCAACTTTGTAGAAGGTTCATGTAAAAGATGCAAAGTTATATCTGTTTCTCCATTAAAGTGTTCAACCATTGTTTGACATTTGGTCGAAATTGTTATCTCGATGCATTGATCTGTCCTTTGGGTGTCCTGTGAAACATAGGTATCTTTTGTTAAATGAGAAGGGTGAGAAAGTTGAGGGGCAACTAGGTGTTGTGCGGACAAATTGTATCGACTGCCTAGACCGTACAAATGTCACCCAGGTACACATTTTCTTGTTTAAAGTTCTTTCATTGATGAAATTACATGAAATTACTGTTTTTGGTCAAGCCTATATGCACATCTCTGAGCTGCACTTTTTTCTGTAGAGGTCTTAATTGACAAACAAATTATTGTCATATTTAGAGAACAATTTGAATTTTGCTTTGTCGTTCTTCGATTTGTTATTGCCATTTCTGTCCAGATGAGTATGTTATAGAAACACCTATGATATTCATTTATTTCCTAAAATGTCAACTTCATCCAAAAATATTACTAGCATGGATTTTGATGTCAAAAACAGGCATGCGTTTCATTAAAGGAAATCTTTTATTCTTTTTGCTTTTAGGCAACTGCATTTTTTCTTATTTTTTTTCTCCATTTCATTATGCATTTTTTTTTTCATTATGTATGTTTGATTAGGGGTGGAGATAGAAGTGCTATATAAAGGCCTGAGAGGACACCCATTATATATTATTACTAGTACTCGTACTTCAATTTCAA
>CAVNYN010251050.1:0-15602 GCA_963692815.1 Nyctanthes arbor-tristis
CTCTCACTATGTGTGCATTTAGCGAGATAACCCACCAGACGTATAGTGAGAGAACGGAAGTGGTGAGAAACTAGTTACACAGTTCTCCTATATAATAGTAAATAAATACTGTCATTCTAGATAATGACATGGTTTTTGTAGATCTGAGTTTTTTCTTTCATTTCTGTAAAGTAATGTATTTTTAACAGTGTATTAAACATGTACCAATATATTGTAAATTTTAAATTTTTGTCATGACGTGTGCTCTTCCGATCTATTAGTTTTGGTCCTGTAAATACCTACTAAGTATGGACAACAAGATGTCACCCTAGCTACTGCCTTCATTTTCTCAAAAATAAAGCAGAAAAGTTGATAATAAAAAGGGGGGAAAAGGGTAGATAAGAGAATAAAAAGGCCAATAGACAAAAACGAGAACATTTGTAGACCGTCAAAGTATTTTTTATTGTAAGAGTTGAATTAAAAAAAAAAAAAAAAGAAAAGAAAATCTCAATGTTGTGCTATAAAAAGGCCGTTCGCATTTTATCACACTAGATGCCTATTTTTGCGTCTAAACACAAATGTTGATTTTATGGTTTGTTCTTATCTTTTTTATAACGTTGTTGGGTAATATAATAATCTCAGTAAATTTCTAGTAGTATTTGACCTAGTAAAAAAATGGTACTCTTTGAAAATCTTCAATGATGATCATTATACTTGCCTTTAATCTCCCTGCGAAGAACTTTGGGAAATGAATTCGACGCAATCTACGGAACCGAAAGTGGAATTCCATGTGGCTTGGAAGTCTCCAATGCTGATTAAAAATGCCTTAACAAAATGTTTGCAACTGGTCAAGAGGAAATGGAAGGCAATAAGGACAATAATAATGTGGTATAATATCAACCGTGAAATGATAAAGTGTCAATCGACTAACAATATTATGACGCTATACGCTGATGTGGCGCGCGTCTTCGTGGAAGAAATAGACGAGGTGGTTTCTAAGAAATTAAAGCAGATTCAGTATTAGACGCTAATATGAGCATATTATCATTCTACAAATAATATTAGTGCAACCAATATTATATGAAAATATCTGTCTAGTACGACTGGGGTAATATACCATAACCTTTAACTATCAATTAAATTGCAATCACGGGCATATTTCATGAATAACTGCTAAACATCTGGCAACTATTTACAGGGTTTCATTTCCAAAGATACGACAATATAAGGTAGCCAATGACGTTGGTTAACTCATTTGTCAAAAAGAATTAGGTAGGGTCATTAGTTTAATATCAATGATAGGGTCATTAGTTTAATATCAATGAAGAATCAGCAATATCTGTTGAAATAAATGTGATCTCTTTGGTTAAAAATTGAAATGACTAAATAATGGGTTTGAATAATCAGCCAATATGAAAACTGCAATAAACTATCTTGCAAACCATCAAAGAATATGTTATGTGAAAATAATAATGATAATAAATAAATCAAAGAATATGCTAGTCAATAGTCCATTTTATAACTTGATGGAAATGAACATGTGACTTAAGGGGAAAAAAATACCACAATGATTTTTCTATACAAAGTTCGATTAGGTGTACCCTTTGTATCTGTTTATAGACAATTGTCCACTTCCTTCAATAAAGAGATGAGTTGTTTCTCCAGCAATATATAACTTCATGAATAACCACATGGGGTACAATCTCGGGAATCACCACTTAATAATTAAATTAACCATGTGTTGAGGGATTTCTGCAATTTGTCGCACATTTAAAAATGTGTGTTTTTTTTTTTTTGCATTAGCACATTATTTTCACTCTTATTAATATGAGTTTACTATTTTGAATCCCACATTGAGTTCTGAATTTGTGCCTACAAATGAGTCTACAATTTATGATCTCTCATATCGGTTTTATAATATTCTTAGAGAATCTCCAATGCAAAAAGTATGCATTGGAGAAAAGAGATGGACACATTTTGAACGTTTCTTCAATGTTGATATTTTCAAAGTTTTAAAATATGTATCTCTCTTTCCTTCCGTGTACATCTTTGCCTTGGAAATGCTTTTACAAGGACCCTGAAGTGTTGCTCCATGAGCATTGGACCTGGTTTCAGCTTAGAATTAATAATTGAACCCAAATTTGTGGGCCTAGTTATATTTATACAGTTGGGCTCCTGCAAGCATTACTTGGATGGGAATATTAGGGAGAGCTGGGGGTTTTAACCCAAGTGGACACCCTACTAAGGAAATCAATAATCTTTCTAGAAAAATCAGGTATTTTATTATTTGCCCTAAACCCAATTTTAGAATTATTTCATTTCTATTCTTTATGTCTTGCACGACGGCTACAACTTCCATCACTCTGACCATCACCGTCACCACCGCGAGTAACAATGCTGCCTCTATGTTGGATTCTCCCTCCCTCCCTCTCGATGTTTCTTTCTTTACGGCTGCAACTTCCTTCACTCTTTTTTCCGTCATCGCCGCAAATTCATCGATTTTTCCATTCATCGATTTGAGTTTGCGCTTGTGTTTTTTTGTTGATTTCAATTTTGATTTGTTTTCTAGTATTGATTTTCAGTTTTGTGTTGAACTTTCAGCGTTTAAATCAGATTGACTTTCTATTTTTCCATCCACCAATCTGATATGAGTTTGCGTATGTGTTTTTATGTTGGTTTGTTTTTTGGTGTTGGTTTGTTTTAGTTTTTCCGTTGAATTTTCAGTCAGCTAGGTTGTTGTGTTATTGTGATTCGTTGTTTCAGTGAGTTGTGATTGTTGTATTTTTGTAACTCAGTGTTTTGGTACGTTGTGATAGTAGCTTGAGCGACAACTCACAACTTCTTAGGGTTGTGACTTGAGTGTGACTCGGTGGTGATGAGTCATATTGTGACTAACCATTAAGATCACAATGGATCACCTAAAATTTCTAAAACGTGCAATACGGTCTTTTTTTTTTTTTTGGCAAACTGTTTTTGAAATATTTGTATTTATAAATATAGTCTTAATTAGATGATATATCCATTTTTAACAGGATTTTGAATTATATCTCTATCTTAAAATTAATGTACTGTTTGATTACAAGTATGGAAAATATATGAAAAGAAAATGAATTCTAGGCAATTGAATTCTCTATAATTAATTTTCATGAGAATTGTTAATTACACGTGCTTGAGTAACTTAATTTTCTAGCTAGAAATAATTATTATTTTCCATCTTTTAGTGTTTGATAATTATTATTTTCTATGGAAACAATCTTTCTTTTTTAAAATTTTGTTATTTGATAGTTAATTTTTTCATAAAAATTATCAATTTTTATAAACAAACTGTAATTTTTTCCACGTATTTTTTAATTTGTCAAAACATTTTTTATTTATCAAAGTTATACGGACTCTAATTTTGAGTTGAATATATGTTTATGATTGAGACGAAATTAAACCAAAACGAATAAAAAAAATAACTAGCAAGCAAATACAACGTTCATATAGCTTTCACGCTACATGATTTGCTTTTAGGAAAATTCTAGTTGGACAAAAAGAAAGACAAAAAATGTGACAAAATTGACATGTGGGTTATGTGATAAGTGTTGATATAAAAGTGATGTTATGTGTTGAAAAATAAGATTGTACCATATGTCAGTTTCGTTAAATTTTTTATATGAGTGTTTATTCAAATAGCACAACTCTTGCTTTTATGGACGATTATGATATGATCAGCATGTTTTAGGATGGTTATGAAAATATAGTACAGAGAATGAGACTTTTTGACGATTATGATCCCATCAAACGGTTTACTCATAATTCAGTAAATAGACTCTAACAACAATCTATAATTAAAAATTTTGAAATGACCATAAGGTCTTATATTCATTATCATTGACAAGGAATGACATGTAATATAAAATCAAAAAAAAAAAAAAGAAAAGAAAAAGAGAAATTCTTTATTATCCTACCTTTGTGGTGTTTAATTGATATTTTTTTCAGAAAAAATATTTTCCACATTTTGGTCATGTGACTATATTTCCTTTCACATTTTCCTATTAGGTGTACGTTTTCATTTTCTCAGTAATTTACACTTTTTCTCAAGAATTTCATTTTCAATCAAACGTTTTACAATTTATTTTTTATGAAATTCAATTACTGATAATTCAATTGATAAGAAAATATTTTCTTTCTAAATAAATTGCATGTTTATAATCAAATGCACGCTGATTATAAATTTATTGCCTTTAATTGCAAAAATTCCCTTATTATTTTATTATATTATTTTTATTATTATTTAAATAAAAAATTATGTTATCATAATATTTAATTTTAATTTTTTTAATTTATTAAAAGTACACATTATATGTTTCCCAAAAAAAAAAAAAAAAGTACACATAATAAAATCACATTATCACCCAAATCCTAAGTATTTACCACTTTCATTTTTCATCTCAACAAAACCTTCTCCCCCACAACCAACACTTGCTATGGCCGCCCGCCACCCATTGTTTAGAGCGGGGGCCGTTGTCCCCCTGCAGCGAACAACGTCCGCTATTGCTTGGTGCCATCCTTCTCTCTTTCTCTCCCTTTTTTATTTTTGAATTTTTTCCTGCATTTTCTTTTCTTTTTTCTTTCTAACATTTCATTTTAGATTTTTCCCCTATAACTTGATACCATTTGTTTGGGTGAGTTTTTGGGTGTTTTCGTTATGGCGCCCATACCATTTCACGGTTTATTTTTGTGTTAACATGATAATTTTTGTTACTATCTTTTTTATGGGTAACATGGATTTGATTTTTTGACACCATCATGTTCTTGTGTTTTTTTGCAATCTTAACACTCGTTAAGTTGCCTTTTTGGTCTTTTTAATGGTTATCATTCTATGCTTTTTTGTGTTGTTACCATTCTTTTCTTCTCCCCACCCTTTTTTTATGTTGTTACCATTATTATTATTATTAATTTTTTTTTACCATTCTTTTTGTTTTTATTTTCACATAAATTTTTGGTGGTGTTGTTATTGTTTTTTTCCTGTATCTTTAGGTAGTTTTGTTACTAAATCTTTTCCCTGTTACGGCTACAACGGTGTTGGTGACACGACGGAGGTTCTGTCGAGCCTTTTTTTTTTTTTTAAACCAAAACCTTTCATTGTTATAGATGGCCAATGTCAGTGGATAAAAAGTTTAAAATGAAAGGAGGAGGTGATAACACCCAACTCATATCACAATAACAATCATAACCATATCTAGCCAAACTATGAGCTACTCTATTTCCTTCTTGCCTCACAGCTCTAACTTCAAATGCCTCAAACCTTTGAGCAAGGGATGCAATCCTTTCCAGTACCGGTCCTTCAGGCGCTTTAGCTTTGCCATATCCATCTCAAGTACCACTTTAGGAAAACCCCATTCCACTGCCACTTGAATCCCTCACAGCACCGCCAAACATTCTCCATAATGACTAATGAGGACGGAGTGTTTGGCAACTATCCAGAATATAATCTCCCCTACTGAACACCGAGGAACATGCATGCATTATCTCCTCTTTTTCATTTCTGCATACAACTCCAGGACCCACATGAGAGCTCCCTACCTTTATAGCCACATCTACATTCACTTTCACCCATCCCAGCTTCGGCAAACCCATTGCCTAAACTCATCCTCATAGCTGTCGCCTCCCTTTGTTGCACCCCCCAACATGCCATTTCCAAAATTCTCCCATATATTCAGTCGTAATTAAGATGATGTGTGTATGTCATCCGGTTTCTTTCCTTCGAACACAAATGCATTGAGGTAATACCAACATCTCCACAACAACGCTGCCATCAATTGGAACTGCTCCCGACTAAGCTTCTTCCATGCATCAAGAATTGCCTCAACCAAATGGCCTTATCTTCTCCTCTCAGATACACCTGCGAAGGGACCAATCTCCTACACTTTTCGAATTCACTGACATCTCACGAGTGCATTGCATCTTCCAATCTGTTTCCACACCTATGCATGGCATATAGGTGTCAATAATATTTCGCCTCCACAGTAGTTCTCGCGTAGGAATTATATTAGTAAATAACTTCCATACAAAGAACTTAATTTTGCTGGGAATATTCAAGTTCGATAATAACTTCCACCACCTACTCAACCCTTCCCCACTAGCCGACACCTCCTCCCTTAGATTCATCTCCAAACGATACCCGGATCTCACTGAATACTTCCCATTTGGCTCGAAACGCCGCATGAAGCTGTCCTTGACCTCTGGGTTACCCATTGGCATCGCCAATATCAAGTCACTATCCAGCACATGAACCTTTGTTTAATTAATTCCTTCTTCCATTCACCTCCTTCTGTCATAATATCAGCCACACGAAGCATAATATCAGCCACACGAACCATATGGTCTTCATACATCGACGTAATCTGCCTAAATGATTAAGGCCGAGGCAACTATGGACATGTGACTAGTTCTCTCTGCCCATTCCCTATCCTCTACCTCACTCCCTTCGTCAATAATTCTTTACCCCATGACGATGCTCCTCCAATGGTACGAACATCCTTAATTAGCTTTCACATCCCAAAAGGAACTAAAATGATAGTACTTAGCCCTTAGAATTTCTGCCGACAAAGAATCTAGATCAATAAGTATGCACCAACATTGCTCAGCGAGTAGAGCCTTGTTAGAGCACCAACGTCTCGAAAACCTACCCCACCTGCAATTTTTTTATCTACGAATGGTCCCAAGACATCCAATGGGTTCGTCTCTTGCCCACCAAATCTCCCTACCAAAATGAACTAGCCAGCCGAGTAATTATAATGATTACATTATATTATTGTAATAATAATATTATTAATACTAAAAATAATCATTATAATTAAATTTAATAAAATATTGAAATTATTTAAAATTTGTTAGGGTACTTGAGCGATTGAGTGGGGGTATTTTTACAAATAATTTCAAAACACAATATACTTTTTAAAGCCCTATTAAAAAAAAACTCTCAATAACAAGCTCTTAGATTTGATGATGATGATGATGATGGTAATAATAATACTAAAAAAATAGGAAGAATCCCCCTTTCTCATAAAGTTTAGTGACAGAAGTTACAAACCGGCCACTCCAAAAATGATATCCTGCTATATGTGCACGTGGTGGGAGATTTTTAGAGACAGCTACACGCAATGGTATAAGGGTATAATGATTATATGGTATAATGGTAATATGATAAAGTTTAATATGGAAATTGAAAACGGAAAGTGTTAGTGGGGATGTAATACTAAAAATGATCTAACTCTGTATGTATAACACTATATATTGTGTTAAATGCTCATGTGGTGTGCATTGGGACACGCTATATGATTATAGTTTTCCAAGTGGCGTGTGCTACATAGTCATATAGCACCATATGATATGATATTATATGACCAATAATAATAAATGAAAGGTAGGATATTGTATAGATAAAAAAAATGGAGAAAATTTTGTATAGAAGTTGAAAAGTTGAACCTAGATTGAAAGTACAATGTGAAAGTTGGGTATGATCCTTGTGCGATTGGAATTGCTGTTCATGATGAGAACGACATAATGATCATGGGTAAGGCTATCCGAATGTTCTTGCTACTGTGGCCATGGCTCTCTTAGATGGCCTAGCACTCATCAAAAAATTTGGGACTATTATGGAGTTTGCTAAATCAGATTCTCTACAGTTGATTTCAGCCTTAACATGGTGATTTTACATTTACTTGGCTTCATTGCTTACTGGAATTACTAGGTTGTTTATAGAATGTGGCTGTAAATCATGTAACCATGTCTCTCGTGACAAGAACTGTGTTGCTTATACTATTATCACATGGTCTTTCAAAGACATGGTTTGATTATATCCCGTGCTTAGCTCCATAATCAACCGAGATTTGTACTATAATATGATCTTTGGTCCAAAAAAAATGGTCATATTCTTTTTTTCACATAAATTAAGAAAAGTTCATTTAATAATATTAAAAAAGTAAAATTTAACATCATTTCCATATTATGTCATTTTATTTATTAATTATTTCACTTTAATAATTCTATTTTTTCATAACTATACACATTGAATTAGAGCATATAATAAGAGAATTAATATTTCAATTACTTTTTAAAAAAGAAACTAAACCATATTTTGGGACAGATGGAAAAAAAACTGGTACTCTCTTCATCTCATAAAAAAAGGCCTAATTTCTATTTTAATTTGTTTAATATCATAGTCCACTTATATAAACGAGATTAAATAATTAATTTCTTTTTCAAATAAATCCTTAGTCTAACCACTAATAAATTTGTAATGCATAAAATTGAATTAATTTTAAATAAGAATATATTAAGAAATTAAGTGTAAATTTTATATTTTCAACTATATTATGTTATATTTTTTAATGTACGAGAGATTTGTTGATATTAATTAATTTTTTTGGGAAGGGAGCAGTATCCTTTTTTGGACGGAGGTAGCATGCTAGTGTTTTTTTTCTTTTTCTTTTTTTTTTTTTGTGAACAAATAAAGAAATGAAAAGGAAAAGAAAAGAAAAGAAAGGACAACCGAACTGATATTGAATTATAAAGAAAAATTATAAAGAGGTGAAATGAGTAGTTTAGATTTAATATAAGTTTGAAATTTATGGTTATAAATGAAAAATAATCAAATTAGTAGTTAAATCAATGGGTAGGTGAAATTATAAAGAGAAATGGTAAAGACTATCAAACACCCTAGTACCTCCGGGAAGAACTCATCGATTTCTCTGAGAATCAGAAGAGTCTGAAGTTGCAGAATTATTCCATCCAAATGCAATGTTGAAGTTTGCGGCTAAGGCAAGAGGACGAGCAGCCAAGATGTCGCTGTATCTAATAGCGTCCACCGGTTTCGCGTCGCTCACTTACCGAACTCTCAGGCCCGAGAACTTCTCCCACAATGAAGCACTGAATTTCCCTTTCAGTTTCTCAAACGGCGTCGTTCGCTCCTCTCGCGCTATCTCCACTGTAGTTATTTGCTCTGTATTCCCATTTATTTCTCTGTTTTCCTCTGAGTTTTTGGTACTTTTTTTGACATTCGCTTTGTAACTTTACAGATAACTTTGTGTGTTGTTGATTACAAGTATTCTCTCTACGGGCTGTCGGCGGACTCCAGTGAGTACGGACAGAAATTGTCTGAGGTCTGGCAATTAGTATTATTGGATGTTTGATATGATCTCTTAATAGTTGATACTCGATATATACAAGAAAAAAGGAACCATACTTACCAGCCAAAATGCAACAGTGGGCTTATCTACGTCCTCGAAGCCTGGACGTTTGAATATATTTTTCGAGATGAATGAGTAGGTGTAGTGCCTACTGGACTCGCATAATGTAATGATAATGTACTTAATTTGTAAATTGCTGCAAAGGTCCAACTTCCAATCTTACTTCTTATATTTCTTCTAACTCAGATAGCTGCTGGTAGCAATCAAATTTTCTAGTTAACATATTAAGGAGATGCATACTTCGGTAAAAGTTTATCTGGAAGTAATTTAATGTGGAAGTTTTGGTCAGACCACTAGGCTAGGAAGTATGGCCTTCGGCCTTCCTTTTTTGATTTAATGCTCTGTGACTTCCAAGATTCATCTACGGTCTGCAAAGAGGATATTAAAATTGTGCCAAGCCAACAAAGGTTTCTACATCAAAGCTGGTCAGTTCGTTGCAGCAGTAAGGCAAGTTCGGAAAGAATACTCATCAACCCTGTCATCCTTACAGGATCAGGTTCTGAGCTCTATTTGATGGAAGTTGTGTTTTATTTGTGTAAATTTATGTGGCATGTTACTGGTTTTCTCCGCGTTTAAGTTATATGCTGAGTCATCCTTGTTGATGCTTTAGGCATCTCCCTGTAATTTTAAAGCCATCAAAGAAGTTATAAGCAGCAGCTTGGGGAAAGATTTATCAGAGATGTAAGTTGAAATATGCAAATAAAAAGTTTGAAATTTAATCATTACCAAATTCTATTGCTTCCCAATTTCATCTACCTTACACAAACTCTTTTTGATTTACATTTTTATTTTTAATTCTTTCGTGGTTCAAGCTACCAGAAATTTTTATTTATTATCAGATTAATTAATGAATGTATTCATTAAGTTGATTCTTCTAGTTTATATTGTGTGACCTATTACGAGCATTTATGGTGTATTTGTCTTGCAAATTCTTGATAGTGTAGAACAAATATTCTTATTTGACGGAGTTCGGTTTCTTGCAATGTCTTATGGTAATTTGTATTAGAAATATTGAATTTTGCAACTTCTTGTGTAATAATTCACATGTTGCATCCAGCTGTAAGTTAAATTTTACATAAACTTAACTCACTGTGCATATAGTGGGAAAAGGATATGAAGGCTTGAAGAGTCAGGGACCTTATAATCTGTCAGTGAAGATGAAACTAAAATTAGCTTAAAGAGAAAACAAGACCTGGGTGGTTTTAAAAGGTAAAAGTGAGAGGGACTCTTATTGCACATTGGACGCCCCCATTCTCATCAATTTCTGATTATCTTTGGTAGAATAATGCTGCGAACAAAAATAATTTTGAAAAATAGAAGTTAACGTTAGCCCCCTCCGTCTACCACTGTTCTTATCTACAATAACTTCTAGATGAAGCCGTTACATTGTAAATTGTTCTTGCCTATTGACAACTAGATCCTACGCCTTTTAAGTGTATGAGAGAATTATTCTACTTAATTTGTAATTTTGCATGCTGAAATAAATAACTCTTGATCCAAGGTCAATTGACGTGAGAGCTTCCTCCAGTGTACGAAAAGGTGGAATTAAGTACTGAAACACTTTTACTTTGTTCAATGAGGTGTATGCCTTGAGGCGCAAGCCTCAACATAACCAAAATAAGTCAGTAGAGAAGTAAAATAGATAAATAAAATAGTAAAAAAGTAGCTTAAACTAAAACAAAAAATCATTACGGTGGAGAACGAAATGTCAATAAAGGGATGCAACTTTTTCTTTTCTTTTATTTTAAAAGCAGCGTCTTTAATTTAGAATTCAAAGAAAGTGATATGGAGAGATAGATGATAGGAAAGAAGATAAAAATAGCATAGATAAACAGAAATAAAGTACTTTTTAATTGTCTTTATCGGAATGTTGCAACCTTAGAGCGGGAAACTTGTTGGAGAAGTTTGGGGTAACTACGCTCGGGACTAGGGGTGGGTGTCAGGGGGGTTGGGTCGGTTTTGGCACATACTGAAAACAGCCCGACTTGTTCGGTTTGGGATTTCTCAGCCCGAAACTGCCCTGAATGGTTCAGGTCGGTCAGGTTTGGTTTCTTGGTCGGTTTTCTTTGAGTTCGACACCCGGTTTTGTTGGTTTACTTTTCATATTGTTTCTTGGGTTGAACCCGGTTTGGGTCGGGTTGATGGGTTAAATTGGGTTTTCAGGCCAAAATGCCCAGCCCTACTTGGGACGTAGCCACATAGGGTATTGGAGAATGTGGAGTTTTATATTCAATTTCTAAATTCTAAATTTTAATAAATTGACAGGCCCAAGATCTTGTTTTGTAAAAAGACAACGAAAAATAGATATATGGGTTTGAAGAAGGAAATAGCATAACAATTAAGGCTAAATAGCTTCCAACGAAAGACATGCTGATTGCGGAGGCTTATAGTTATAGGTGGGAGTTGGCAGCTGATCCCAATGTTTAAGGGATTTTCCTCTCAGAAGTGAACTCTTTCCATGCATGCCGTGAGGAAGTTTGTCTTAGTCAGAGCCTTCGATCCATCTAAGTTATCAAGTTATGGATGATTGCAGGCCAGTGCCAATCAGACTGTTAGAATTAATTCGATATATTTGATTTCAGTCGTTGTAGCATTTTAATAAAGCTATATGTGTGAACTAACTTGCATGTGATGTCTAAATGAAAAGTTCTGAACATAGCTTTTTGAAGTTAGATACTATGAGAGAATCCTCAAAATTTAATTGCACCACATACGTTTTACTAAAGCTTATAGCTTGAGTAAACCCCAACCCCCCACCATACCCCAACCCCCCCCCCCCCCAAATATTGTGTTCCCATAATTGGCTTGGGGTTCCAACCTTTATCTTTACACAATAAGTAAGCGGAAATTATTCTCTGCTTAACTTTCTCGACCTGTAAGCCACAATGACTTCTTGGTTTCTGGCTCAATGAAAATCAGATTCATCTCATTTGATGAAAAGCCGGTTGCTGCTGCATCCATTGCTCAAGTGCATCATGCTTTATTGAAAGACTATCAGGAGGTGGCAGTGAAGGTTTGTGAACAAGATAATGCCTGTTAATATTCTATTTTCTTTACCATGATGTCCAGCAATAGTGTAAAAATCTTTGTGCATTGGCGATACTCTTGAACTCTTATTAATTAATATATCTTCTTTAATCAACATTTTCTGTCTTTTGGGGATGAGTTTTGGGTGGATAGCTGCTTATCAGCATAAGCTGAAGTGTAATATAAATCGTTGCCTTCGAACTTTTTAGCTTCGAACTTTTTAGCTTACACTGTTCTTACTAGAAGACAACAATATACTATTAGGAATTGGCATGTCCTTAATAGAATTGGTATTGAGCACCTTGATTTGTGGTGACAAGGACCAGGACTATTATGTTGGCAGGTCTTCTGGCAGACTGGCACATGATACACACCAGTACTACCAGCTTCTTTTTGTGGACACACATTTCCATTTTCTGTAGCTTACATATGAGTTGGACTGACTGAATGCCGTACTTTTAAAAGAGAAACTTTTGATGTTCTTTTAACTAATAAATAACGTCAGTCTCCTTCTGTTGTAGCATATTGCCAACTGTAGGCTTCTGAAGTGCTATACTTTATAATCTGTTCTTATCATCCCCTTTTTGCATATGGTCTTAGCTATTAGATTGAGCTTCTACTTCAAGGTGTCTTCTTTAATGTGCAAAATCTCTTCGTTGTCACAGAGAACCAATCTTTTCTCAACTTGACTATTCAGTGGCATAAACAAAAAATAACTAAACCTCTAGAACTTCCTTCCATTATTTGTTGTGTTGGACAAATCATGATTGGATGATGCCTTCTAAAATTTATTTGCTTTATCTGAACAGGTGCAATATCCAGGATTACACGAACAGATAAAATTTGACCTCGCAACCATGGATTTCCTCTCTAAATCAGTTGCTTGGGTAAGAATTAAAGGCGTTAAGCTTTCATTAACTTAAAAATGTCAATTGGCCATCTCTAACTCTGTCTTTTCTTCATGCATGTAATTTGTCATGAATAGCTAGCATGTGAACTTGCCTCTCAAATTCTTTCAATTTTCTCAAGTCCTCTTGCAACTGATAAACGGTGATTATTTGACTATTTGTTTTAAAAAGCTTATTTAAAGGCTGTGTAATAACACCTAGGCAAAAACAGATCAATTGATTAAATGAATGATCAATGCTATATTACTGTTTTCATTCGCTGTTTTATTTCCTCCCTTTTTCTTCTGCCTGAAGCTATAGATTACGCCTGATTTTGCATTCTATTTTGGTTTCAGAATAGAAACTAATCTCATCCATATATTTCACGGGACCGACACATACTATACAAATCTCCACAATTCATTTCCACTCATTCTATTTCTATTTAATTGCAGCTACATTGCTTGTGATGAAATTTATCATGCATTTACTTGGAATTTTAAATAGGAGTGATATATGATATCTTTAAAAGGCTTTAAATCATATGTAGCTTAGGCAAGAGCGTACTGGCAAGATATCAAAATTTCAAAGTTAGAAATCAGCACATGTTCCTGTTACGTGAACTCTTATTCAAAATATAACATTCTCAATGGCATGGTAAATTTAGTACTAGTGTTGAAGCTGGTGGATAACGGGTAGCTGAATTCAAACACATGAAACCCAGTTGAGAATCCCCTTTTTCTTTTTTTTTTTTTTCGTGGGTGGGGGGTGTCTTGTCACCTTTGTTCATGTCATTGATAATGATAAAAGAGTGCCAAAAATTAGGTGGTACGCAAGTCGTGTTTGAAAGACCTTTATTTTGCTATGGCACTTGTTCAGTTCTTCCATTCTTTCTGTGAGAGCGTAAATTAGCTATATTTTTTTAGAAAACTTTGGGCAAAGGTTATTGTCTCTTCCATCAAGGTATACTTCAACCATTGATTACATAAAGATGGAGCCAATATTTTTGTTCTGCCTTGTCATATTGAAACTGAGCAGTTGAGAAGTAACGAACCATGCATCTGGAGTAAAAAGGAAAATTCTTAGGGTCTGAGAAAATGCAACACCTTCCTATTAGTTTAGATAAACCACATCTAGAGATAAAAAATATAGATCATCAATTTTTTTTAGAAACTGTACATGTTGGGTATTTAAAAGTCTCATGTTCAGAGTGTTGCATAAACTTCAGTTGAATTAAAGAAAGGGCCATGGCTAGCACCGTAATTTTGTTGAGAGATTATATCTAATAATTTGTGATGCATAGAGGGTGTTCAAAGTTGACGCGATATTCTAGCAGACCACAATGTAATATTTCAAGTTGTCTGGTTCTGTTCCTAATATGGTTTCAGGCATGAAAAGTTTAACGCTGCTTCTGTTCCCAGTTCTTTCCTGAATATAGGTTCCACTGGATGGCGTCAGAATTTGCAAAATCTATTGCTTCTGAACTTGGTGAGTTATATTTAACTAACTACTAGCATTCTATTAATTGTTTCATTTTTATGTTATAGTCTGGAAGTTCTACATACTGTTGTGTCCCATCGCAATTTTATAGGAATGTAAAAACTCGATGGTTTTCTGTTGATATGCGAAAGTCCAATTTCTAAGTTGAAATCCTAGAGTTCATATAATTATGTGGTGTAAGATTACCAGTTAGCTTGGAGAAGAGCTGCTTACTCAAACTATTGAGTTGTGTTAGACCTGGTTCCATTCATTTGTTGGATCATATAAGATCTGCATCCTGCAGAGGTTTCTGCCACCCTTCCGCAGATATAGATCATAAATAGTAACTAGGAAACTCGAAGGATAGGACTATCAAAATGAACTCTCATATACCTCCCTTTGGAATACCAAGTCTATTCCATAAACTTGGATTTCAATTATTTCATGTTTCTTTTTTTGGGGTACAATAACGATGTGCTGCCGGCCGGCCCCCCCAGGGGGGGTGGATTTCCGAAAATTATTTATCTATATTAATGATTATTTTGGTGTTTTTCTTTTCTCTTCTAAATGATAATAGTTCAAGAGCAAAGAACTATTTGACATTTTCCCATAGAATTCTGTGAAAAGGAAATTGAAAGATGAGTTGCAGTATGATTTCCCTATTTTGATTCATATACTTGGTTCTTCTTGTCAGGCGTTGGTGTTGATTTTGAGTCCTATTAGATTATTTCTGGATGTATTTTCTTTGGTTATTTTATGTACACTAAACATGTTCACCACCAACATTTGTTTCCGTGATATCACATGCGTATTTCTCGTAGTAACTAGTGCATTATTCCTCCTATATATGCATATACATTGTTGATTTGTTTCACTTTTTGAGTTTATGCTAAAGGCATATTTTATTCTGCAGATTTTGATTTAAAAGAAGGTGGTTGTTTGGTAGTGTTTTTTTTTTTTTTTTTTGCCCAGGGGCCCCGGGGGGGGGGGTTCT
>CAVNYN010251050.1:15622-31970 GCA_963692815.1 Nyctanthes arbor-tristis
CGCTCTTCCGATCTGGGGCCCCGGGGGGGGGTTCTTCCCTAAATTCAATAGAGGGAATGTATTACAATTTCTGAGTTTCTAGACTGTTTTGGTATTTTCACTGCTTCACAGATTTCATTCAAGAAGCTAAAAACTCTGAAAGAACTGCCAAGAATTTCAAGAATAACAACATGGTCAAGATCCCGCATGTTTTCTGGGTCAGTTTCTCGAAGAAATCATTTGGTTCCTGGAAAACTTCTTTCTTATCTTAAAGCTCACTACTATGATCATGTATCCAGGATTTCACTAGCAGCCAGGTTCTGACCATGCAATTTTGTAAAGGACAGAAGGTATGTGCTATATGCAATATCTAAGCTTGCTCTGTGCCTTCTGTCACCATTTAAATGTTTCTAAGGATGCATCCGTTACTGAAACTCTATAGAATATAAAATCTGACTCTTCCTGTAAATAATATTTTACCTTGTCTTGAAGAGAAGAAAACAATATTATTATTCTTCTATTCGAGATCGTCAGCTGATTTTATGCTTGTGATTAAGCAAGTTGGTAAACTGATTCCAAACTAGAAGACATCACTTGGTGCTTGACAATTTCACTACATGTTAACATTCAATATTCTGTACTTTTAGTGCCCAAGTATTCAGTATATTTTTGGAACGTGCAGTCATTTTGTATATGATACATTATGAATTACTATCCTGCATTCAGTTTCCTGTACTTTAATTTCCCAGAAGGCAATGGAAATCATGAAGAAACATAAATGGGAAAAGTCATAGCCTAGCAATTTTACAACCCAGTTGCGAAGTGTGAAGTTCCTTGTCACTTCAACAGTGTCAAACATTGATTTATCTCTATGCACAGAGAAGAATTGTCCTTTTCAGTTGGTACACCTAGTATGAGTATGATATGGTAGTTCTTTAATTGGTCACCTATAACTGGGATCTGATCATCATAGGATGTATTATCCAGTTTTACCACCATAACCAGAGTAATATTTCCTTTTCAACTCGTCTATTGCTGTCATTCCATCAACTATTTTCAGGATATTGCAACTAGTAGTGCAGCTATGCATGGATCTATGTTATGATACCAGGGAGCACATGGTCATAGCTATATGGCCCACTTAATAGTTCTTTGCATAATTAAAAATCAGACTCTTAGAAGTTGTATGGTTTTGATTTTTAAAAAGAAATTTTGTGAAGTATTTTTTCTTTTATTTTTTTTTCCGTGGGAAAATGTGTGGCAGAGAAGTGGGGAAAATTATGGATCCACGTGTAAATTATTTTACTCAGAATTGTGTGGTTGAAAATGAGTTCGAGGAAAGATTGAATTTTTTTGTTTTCTTCCTTTTATTTATTTATTTATTTTTTAATTAAGATAAGAGTGGGTGGGGGGGGGGGGAAGGGCTAGCTTGGTGGTATTTACTTTTATTATATCCCCGCTCGGGGATGTCCTCAGCGTCAAGGAACATGTACTAGGGTGTTTGTGCGACTCGTTTATATCATGAGCATAGATTGATTTTGTTGGAAAATCCAAGTTATAGTAAGTCTTGCTTGGGCTGCTTTAATGGTCGTCCTTACTTTTTCCCTTTCACTCATGTTGGGATTCCAGCTTTCATCCCCTCTGGAAATACTGAGAGAAAATTTTGTCAACTGGATTTTGTGTTGGGTGAAGCTTTTATATGTTTCTGTTTAGTCGTGATTCCTAGAGAGTCCATTGCTTGAAACATTGAAGTAGGTATAACATCTTCTTTTCTTTCCCATTTTCGCCCACACATGCTAGTTAACTTACATGTGAACATGTTGATACTCATTTATATGTGCCCTAAATAGAAGTTCTTTAGTTTTCAGGTTGATAATGTGGACCATCTACAGCGGATGGGAATTAGTCCACCTAAGGTTTGTTTATCTACTTGGAAATTTTTTATTAATTGTAAATGTTAACAAGGCTTTACTTTTTATAGTTCTTTTGATGCCACAGTTTTGATCCTCTAATAAAATGAAGCAGAAAATCTGAACTTTTAAATCCAGAAATTTACTGCAAGTCTGCAAATAGGGATCACTACTAATTCAGTTCTTCCACTCTGCTTAGGTGGCAAAAGCCCTTGTGGAAGTCTTTGCTGAGATGATATTTATCCATGGTTTTGTGCATGGGGATCCACATCCTGGTAATATATTAGTTTCTCCAGAGGGCCTGGGTGGTTTTTCTTTAGGTATGGGTTGATAACTCCTTGTCATTTTCCTTCTAAATAGAGGAGAAAATATCTACTTTTTTTTTTCTTTTTTATTTTTTCCCCCTGCCCTTATTGCAGTATTAAATAAATGCAGTTCTTCTCGATCATGGGATTTATAGACAACTGGATGATGGTTTCAGACAATCCTATTGCCAACTCTGGGAGGCTATGATTCTTATGGACTCAAAAAAAATACAGCAGCTGGGTGAAAACTTTGGTGTTGGGAAGTACTCTAGATACTTCCCTGTCATATTTACGGGGAGACCAATTAACAGGTGATTGTCTTTCATTTGCATGTTTATGTACTTGTGGCTTTAATTAATAATCCCATAGGTATAAGTCCATTAGAGACCAAAATCATATAAATGTCCACATCATAACCTATAGTTTATTCCTCTGTGCTATTTTGATCTTTATGCTAGCTTGTAATTCGGTACTTTGCTGATAACACTATGAGCTTTGCATATTCCTAATAATCAGTGATCAAGCCTCTTCCCCTTGAATGCTATATTCAGCTGCTAATGTTGGAGCTCCTTTCTCTAGATTTGAATCGTAATCAGTTCACTTTGTTTCTATCGTGTTTTCCATATGTCATTAGAGCATTTCAAGTTTATGTTTACCCAGCTATTAAAGTAACCCTTGGCTATTGACTATATTGTTCTAAAAGGGTAACAAAAGTTAAAACTATTTTTGAAAAAGTAATGGATTTTTTTCCCCAGGGGAACTAGCTGCAACATTTCCTCTATGAATTGTGGCCCATGTCTTTGTGTCACCATTGAAATGGTTACATATTCTCTGCACAGAATATGAAGGATAACATGGAAACTGGAAAGACTGAAAGTTCCATTTCAGAATAGAAATCTTAGTTGCTTACAGAAGGAACTTAAATGCAGGATGGAAAAAGTAAAAAACGGGGATTGGCATTTATAAAAGGACCATGTATAAGCTTCATTTATCTATTTACAGACCATTGACAACCTTCAACTTGGTTCTGATTAGAAGTTTAGATTCTAGCTCCATAGATTATTTTCTTGCTTTTCACACTGCCAATTTTGCCGCTATTTAGTGTTGCTGGAACCAACGTCCAGTTTCATTCAAAATTTTACCAGTAAATCTGCACTCGGGAGAGGGATGTCTGCTGAAGAGAAAAAGTATCTCAAGCAGGAAGTAAAATCTCTGAAAATGGAGGACATATCTTCATTTATGGAGTCATTGCCGCCGGACTTTCTTACAGTAATGCGAACTGAGTAAGAATGACTGACGTCAATAGCCCTTGTTAGAAAATGCAATTTCCTTTCATTATTTGTCGTTTTCTCTACTGTGTTCAGCGGACTGCTTAGGTCTTTGATCAGCAAGTTGGGAGCTCCTCATCAAGCACGGCTACTGGCTTATGCTAAATGTGCATTTCATGGCCTCCATCGACATGCAAGTTCTGAATCAGGTGAGAATTAGGTACCTTAACAAATTTGATATTGTTCTCTTCATCAAATCTAGCCACAAGATATGCATGTAGGAGAGTCTAAAATTACGCTTAATTATATTAATAGTTCTCTTCATTTAAAGATCATGTTCTTAAGTGAAGCATACAATTTTCAGATCTGGCCTTGTTCAATAAGCAGGAACTGTTCTTCTTGCTCTCCAAAACCTCTTCCCCACCCCACCATCCCACACGCACCCCCCCAACAAAAAAAAAATGGAGCCCCAAAGGAAAAAGGTCCCCTATCTGCTTCCTCGCCGGGTTGTTTAACCGAATAGATTAATTGGGCTTGCCATCGTTTCAGTAATTTTAATTATGCAACTCACTTATCTCAGTCTTTATTTACTTGTTCTTCTTTAGTCAAAGAAAGGATTGTGGATGCGCCACTTTTACGTGTGCACTTTGTGTGCCAATCTATCGTCGGCCTTTTTTTTTCCACAAAATGTATTCCATTTCCATCTTCATGTTTCTATATTTCTATTTTTATCTTTTACTCCCTTCGTCCCAATTATTTGGTCCCATTTTCCATTTTGGGATGTCCCAAATATATGGTCTTATTTCTATATAAAAAAGTCTAATTTGCATTACTTTACTATCCATATTTACTGCTTTATAACTATAAATTTTGAATTCTACTCATTAAAGATGCTTTGATCTCAGGTGACTGGAGTTCAGAACGTGTGCTCTTCCGATCTCAACACATTTCTTAATCCTTGTGAAAAAGCAACTGGGACCAAATAATCGAGATGGAGGGAATACTTTGTATGTTTTAGAATTTTCGTTGTTTTTGTATTTCAGTTAGCTTGAATAAATCTCATTCAGTCATGTTTATTTTGATTGTCAGCTTTGTCTCAAGAGTGTATCTGTTTAGAGCTTGTTCTCTAGAGCTTTACATAAACTAAAAATTTATCAAATCAATACCAAGTACATATTCCCCCCCCCCCCAAAAAAAAAAAATAATAATAATAATAAATTTCATGCCATCCAATAATCTTTCTTTACATTTTCACCACACATTTTCCTATAAATCTAAATCTCCTTTATCACGAAGCTCTAGACCTTTATCACGAAGCTCTAGAGAACAAGCTCTTAATATTAATTTTTTTTCATTGTTTCCTTAATTTCATAAAATATAACTATTCTTGATAAAAAAAAAAAAAATTTAACTATTCATTTTTTGGCATCTTAAATTTTATAAATGTTGTTTCCGTTACATCTTAGTTTATTTACATTTGATTTTTCACGTGCTTATAGTATGCTTATTGTTTCTAGTTTTAGAAAAATCTTATGTTTTGTAACCATAACTAAACCAAACCAAACAATTACTGAATGGTTTTTTTCATTTCTATTATTACAAAAGATATAGACGGTTTTCTTTTCCAAAAGGCCATTGTTTTCGTTTTGATTTTCGTTCTTTTGGAATTATAAGAAAACTGAATCAGACTTTGGCTTAGTTTTGAATTAGAACCAAACTAAAAATCACATCCAGTCCTAGACAGACAAAATTTTCCTTTACAAATGGACATATGGAGTCAGGAAGGAATTCTGCGTGCATTCTTTGATTCAAATATCAAGTGTCTTCCAAATCATGATAGTTTAGGGAACATTCTTGATAGAACTTATAGATTGGTTGTCTATGAGATGCTTAGGATGATCTTATGACTCATGCTTAAACCATTTTACACTGATGACATGCTTATTGTTGACAGCATATTATCTCTTGATGCTTCCTAATTTTGTCTAATGCCCTTTCAGATTCTTTCGTAATTGTTGCGCTCTTTAGGTTTAAGACGGGCATCAGATACATACAACTGAGGCTGCTTCTTGGTGAGGGAATTTTACACCTGCTTCCTACATGGTTCAGCATTAAATATGGAAATATTGATAACATGCACATTTTATTCTACAGAAATATTGGACTTTGTCTCGTATATGGACAGCGCAAGATTCTTGTTGACTACAATGTTGAGACAACTAGCATCCTCAGCTAGCAATCTAGTTAAGAATTTGATCCTGTTTTAGATACATTTGACCATTAAGATTTGGGAAATCTATCCCAGGAAGTTCATTTCAGAATTCGGCCAATGTTTGGCGCAGCAAGAGTATTTAGAGATGGGCAGCTTTAAGAGGGCACTCCTCGCAATACCTATGTATGTGTCTATGAAATGCCCAAGTATGCACAAGCATTTTTGCTACATACCTAGAGAAAGCGCACATACATAATATGATAATTATGTGTTCATTTGCCAAGACCCATGTGGTCTGTTAGTATTTAATTGGACTTTCTACACGCTTGATTAAGGGTTTAATCTTCCTCTACAATTCTTAGTAATGGTCAAACACAAAGATATATATTCATTTAAAATAGGATTCTATAGACTTTTCTGGAGTGGATGACTTTTATGAAATTTGTGGAATTTTAAGTGATTTTTATAGATTGTTGACGGTTCTGAAAGTCTTTACTCTTTTTTCATTCTTTAATGAAGATCTATACTCTTTTTTCATTCTTTAATGAAGATCTATAATCAAAGTTTATGGGAGACTTTTTAGAACCTTTTAGGACTATTCTAGATTTTTATTAATTTCAATGGTAGCATTTTTTTTTTCTTTTTTCTAGTAAGTGATTTTTATTTGTAATTAATTCTAGAAATTAAACTGGTAAGGGATTATTGTTGTTGTTTACCTTTTATCTTCTTCTTCACTTTGACCACTTGAGTTCCTGATTCTGGGCTTTTACTGCATGCTTTAGATTTATTGATGTTCCATCCTTCCTGATAAAACAATTTTTTAACGTCAAGTTCATTTTTTCTTTTTGTTTCCAATAACCGTTCTTTATTTATTTTTATTTTTTTACTTATAAATAAATTTTGAAGTTTAAAATTCTTTTACTCAGTTTTTTCTGAAAGGAAATTATTTTACTTCTAAGTGAACTATTTAGGCAAAATTAGCATTATTTTTATACTTATAAGCAATTTTGGTCTTTTAAGAAATAATATTTACAAACTTGCTGATGCAGTCAATGTATATTTTGGTCAAAGTAGAGTTTTTTGACGATATTAATTTTGATTAGTTGACAATGTTTAACAACCACATGGAATAAATATGGGCTACATTGTTGACTTCCATTAGTAAAGATAACATATTTCAGTAAATAAATTAAACTACAGTAATCCTATTAATGATGGTTGAGGCTCGAATGAAATTAAGTGCAATTGTTAGCGGATATGTAATAGGTTATCTAAATTCAAGATTCTCTTTATTTTAAAGAGTCAAAATATAAAACTACACTTCAAAAGACTCTATCTTAATAACTATTTTAAGTAGAGAGTAGGTTTGACTCTCTAAATTTGAAGAGCCAAACTCACTTTCTATAATGAAATGGCTAACCAAGTTCAAGAATCATTTCTTGGTTAAGAAAATAAGTTTTTTGGTTTCATTGGTTATTAGAATTTAAAAGAATAAATATTGATTTTTAATGAGAGAATACATATGTTTCTTGAAAGTGATAAAATAAAGAACTGAGAGTATATTGGAGGAGATTAAGATTTCCCCTCTTTAAATTTAAAAATACTCTTTATTTGAAATTGAAGGAATATGTTCTTTGAAAATAAAGAGGCTAGTGGAAATGCTTCTATCCCTATTATGTTCTCTTAGAAATTCATATAAAGTCGATGTGGAAGCCTAAAAACTTGATAAAGCTTTAATGGTGTCTAAAAAAAATTAAGCAACTTTTATTTGTTCTATCTATTGCTTTCTATGCGGCAAGACTCCAATTTTATCTATATTGAGATTACATATTCGTCTTTTCCCTGCACAATCTTATTAATTATGAAAAATCATGTTTATGATTTTCCCTTCATGATCCAGACAAAAAAATCAATCATGCTTGCGACCGGGCTTACTTAGTGAAGGAAGATTAAAGAATATGAATAAAATTGAGATATTGTTATGTAGCGCCAATTTAGGTGGTAATCAATATGGCATTAAACAATATACGTGAAAAAAATTGTTAACAGTTGTCCACTTAAAATTAATTCTGCAACCAGCAATAAATAACATTACCTAAATGACTACATCTCTAAACCCCCAAACAATTGTATGAACTTAAACATCATAGACTAATGTTTTCTTTAAAGAATACATACACAGATGTTATGTTCCTCGCATATATGCTGTATATTTAAAAAGTATTGTAATCATCATTTCTGGTTACATTCATCTTAAATTTAGAAAACTTACTTTAAGCAAAAGAAAACTTGTAGTCAACCTTCCCCTAATGGGATAAAACAAATGAGCTTAATAGAATTATTACTCTTGGAACTGGATTCTTAATAGGACGATTGTGTTGTCTTATGTGGTACGATTATCCAATCCAATGATGTAAAGTAATATGTGTAAATGACTCTCACTTCCTCTCAGTGTAAGGTCTAAAGTGGCAAGAGAGAATCTTGAATCTCGAGATGGTCTCACTTTATTGAATGATGACAAGTTCCATTCCAATATGGCACCTTATTGGATTGGTTTCACCACATAAAACAATGCAGCTGTCCCACCAGAAACACTCTCACCAAATGATTAAATGATAGTGTCGCCCTGCTAGAGTTGGAAGATGTCTATTTCGTATGTGTTTTTTGCATCACCCGCCATCCATTCCAACCAAATAGTGCTTAGCAAGAATCAACGTTCGGAAACCCTCATTCGCTGATGGGAAGCAACTTATGACCGCTATTAGCAATAGTCTCAAGGCTATATGATTCCAAGGGTGATTTTAAATTGTTAATTGATGCTAGATATATTAATGTCTATGCTTCACAAGAAGAGGAATAAAATCATTTATTTATAAACCTTCTTGTATAGATGTATGTCCTACATATCTCTATATCTTGATCTATATCTTTAATTATATAAGTCCGATACCCATAGTATACATTGCAAAAGATGTCTATATCCAATAATATATCACCAAGTGTCCCATATTTTAAATAAGTTCCACTAAATTGAACACTTAGCAATACATTATTAGAGGTGAACATTTTATACAAAACTCATTGTGATACGTGATCATTCCTGGGATTTCTATCTCTAATATATCAAATCATATGAATGATCAATCCTTCATTGGTATACATGAATTCTTCATTGATAAATCTTCAATATTCTTGGAGTATATTTTTGCTTTAACAATGACATTTGAAAATGTACCGTTCGAGCAGTTAAAACATTACAGTTTCGTTAGGACACGTGTAGTGAAAATGTTGACTGTCATGATGCTGTAATGAGGATGAGTAATCTATCTGATTGTAACCCTTTCAAGTGAAAATGAAAGATAATGCAAAATCAATCATAAACACGAGAACTTATAAAATCTCATTCACAAGATCCGACTTCCTACACCTAGCAAGCTTGTCTGGGAGATTTTATAAGTTATAACGCACATTCCAAGAGAAACCCGATCAATGGGACTGAAAAGGAGGGGGGGGGGGGAAAGGCAATTTATAAGCTGTGATAAAGATGCGTCGCATCATTCATTCATAGGAAGAGGAAATCAATACAAGACTGCAAATGATAAAATTCATCCAAGTTCTGGAACAGCTCTTCTGATTTTGCTCATGCTTCTTCCTATGTAAACCTTGTGCCTAGCCTCAGCTATTATATGTTCTTTACCATTTCCAGTTACATTGAGAAGAGCAGTAGTCAAATGAAGATTAAAACCATAAAAGGGAAAAATTACAAGTCCTGAAAAGGAAAATCCTCTACCCATGAGGCCTTTCTGCGACTGAATTATTTCTTGACAAATCCTAAATCACCAGAAAGTTTTCCTCGAAAAAATCAAAGCCTGGAATCAGAGATGGTTAAACCACGTAAGTTGTGAAATACAAAATAGTATAACTATCAGGCTTGATGTGAATAATCCTCATGCACTTGTGCTTAAGAAGAAAGTTTTGCTTTAAGCTCATTTGCCACAGCATCAATGAACTCTTCAGTGTTCAAATACTTGTCTCGAGAAAGCCTGCAACAAGAAGAGCTCAAAACAATTAGGTATGGTTTCTTCCACCGGTTCAGGAAAAAATGAAGAATTTTAGGAGCAAAGCTATTGACTGGGAGAATGATGCAAGGGTCTCTTACTTGGATCCATGGATGATAAGAGCAAGATCTTTTGTCATCTTTTGAGACTCCACTACACCAATACAAGCAGCTTCTAGTTTCTCAGTGAAATCCAAGAGCTTAGCATTGTCGTCCAATTTTGCCCTAAAGATTTTGCTTGCTTGTTAATTACTTCTTCTTATTCATGGTCAAAGTGAATCATTTAACAATGCAACCAATAGGGTACTAAAAAAATTCATTTCATTATAGCAGCTTTTTAGATTCAAAACAAAATTCTGAACCTGTGTGCAAGACCCCGAGTCCAAGCAAAGATTGAAGCAATGCTGTTAGTGCTTGTTTCACCTCCTTTTTGGTGAACTCTGTAGTGGCGTGTCACAGTTCCATGGGCAGCTTCAGCTTCAATGGTCTTTCCATCCGGGCACACCTAAAGAAAACCCAGAAATCTGTCATATATTTTAAGAAAGACGTGTATAAAATTCCAAAGGAAAATCTTTTTATGCAATCGGTGCAGTTTGGTGATGATCCTAGAGAGTAGAATTGCAGGACAGGTACAGAAAGGAAAGAAAAAGGCTGGAAAAATGTAAAAGTTGATAAATATTAGTGTGGAGACAGAAGAGCAGAGTAATGAAGATGATTAAAAAGAACACAAGTAAACATGAAAGTAAGATAGTTGCTGAAAAGACCGAACATACCAAGACAGATGTCATCAGCCCAAGAGATCCAAAACCTGCAAGAACACGAGATTTTTGGTTATAATAGCTATTCAAGTTGGAAACAAATAAGGACATGCAGAACATAATAGAGTTTAGCTCTCACTCTAACATATAAGTAGAGTGTAATACAATATTTTGCACAATATTTTGCCTATTAATGCAACATTGAGATTCTGAAAGTTTGTCATTCATACCTTGAGCCAAGAAATCACTCTGAACATCCCCATCATAGTTCTTGCAAGCCCAAACATACCCTCCTTCGCTCTTTAGAGCATACGCTACCATATCATCAATCAGACGGTGCTCATACCTATGGATTCATAATACACAGTGAGCAATTCAGTGAAATTTGAAAAGTTCTGTAAAACCAGATTGTGCTATATCACTGGTGAAGGCAACTCACCAAATTCCTGCCTCCTCAAACTTGGATTTCCATTTTGACTCGTAAACTTCTTGGAAAATGTCTTTGAATCTTAAACCCCAAAGAAAGAAAGCCAAAAAAAATTATATAAGATACACAATATGACGCGTGCAAAAGGGAAAATGTCACTAGATTTATATTTAATAATAGTCACACGTAGGTACTTCCAAGTATTTGAAGCATAAGAAGGTATAAATAACAATGCTGCAAGTTATTCAAAGCAAGCATACTGCATACCTTCCATCATATTTCTTGAGAATGGTATTCTTGGTGCTAAGATATAATGGCCATTTTTTCTGGAATGCAGTGTTCATTGAAGCCTCAGCAAAGGCACGAATAGACTGTGTCCCCCAGATAAGCATTCAAGAAACCATTCAGGGTACAGTAATCAAAAACATAAATACAAAATCTCCATGAATTTTGCAAATCATACCTCATCGGTGTTGTACATGGAGAGAGCAACTCCACCCTCACCAGTGAAGTTGAAAACCTCTATCTCTGTTTTTTCATCCTTTCCTTCTGGGACTGCAATTTTTGCAGAAACAGAAATGATACTAGTGTGAATAAACAAAGACTCGTCCAGCAAAATGATATAATAATGAAGTTACTCATTGCTTATCAAAGAACACGAGTAAGTAATTAAGGAATTGCTACTAAGTATCCAAGAGGTGAAAACGGTGCAGTACCAAACACCAATTTCAGCTTTCCAGCTCCCTTAATAACTGTATCAGTTGCTCGGTATTGATCTCCAAAAGCATGCCTTCCAATGCAAATTGGTTTTGTCCATCCTGAATCCAACAGGAAACAGCTTTAGCATTGTTTTGTAATCTAAAGAAAGAACAAAGTAGCAACCAAAATAAAATGGAAACAAAGAAGTAAATCCCCAAACAACATGCAATGGCTATTACCTGGGACCAGCCGGGGAACATTTTTGCAGAGGATTGGTTCTCTGAAAACTGTGCCTGCAGTGAAGAAAATAATGATGAGCCATTAAGATTTAGATATTTAATCCTACAAAATCCAAGTACATTTGGCTACAACCACTTACCATTCAGAATGTTCCTAATTGTTCCATTTGGACTTTTCCACATCTGCTTCAAGCCAAACTCCTTTACACGAGCTTCATCTGTACATATAAAAGTTTGAAGCATGATAATCTCATCCAGAATTTAAAGAAAAGGCAGTATAAAGATCCAAAGAATAGCATTGCACAATTTTAAGCAGAGTCATGCCTACCAGGAGTGATGGTTGCACACTTAATTGCTACATTATACCTACAATTTCAACAGATAAGATTACCGTCAACTAAGAAGAAAGGATACGTCTTTAACCACATTATCACAAAAAACAAAGCATATAGATGCTTGAGATTTAGTTATATAATACATATATTGGAAGGAAAAACTGAAATACAGATGGCAAAAATCCTATGCATCAACATTTCAACACTTCATCCAGAATCGAAAACAGAGCATGGCATACTTAAGAGTAGCTTCAGCACTTTCAATTGTTACTTTGTCATCTGTGGCATCACGGTGGGGAAGGCCAAGGTCGAAGTACTTAATATCCAACTCCACAAAAGGCAAGATCAACTGCAACATAATAAACAGACAGACAGATGCAAACACACTCAGCAAATGAATCAGTCCCGGATATAACTGCATGTAAAATTACAGCTAGTTTTTCTGAAGCTGTCAGACAACATTAACCAGGAAGCCCCATTACCTTGTCCTTGATAAATTCCCAGATGACCCGTGTCATCTCATCTCCTGCACCACAGTTAAACATGATATAAGGAGAGTAGGAGAAGATCACTAATTAAAGCTCATTTCCATTATATTCAAGGAATATAAAAATCAAGCATTCAAAAGTAAATTGCTTGAATATTCATTTAAATAGGTACGAATAATCAGATATTTGTGTAAAGCAGACCCGAGTAAAAATTAATAAAAAGAACATATCTTCTGAAACTCAAAGCATCTCACAATAAAGAAACATGGGAACAGACCACCATCTTTTACAGACAAACCCAAAAAGCAAACAAAAATACACTGAGAGAGTAAGAAAGGAGAGATCTTGATGTCTTTTCTTTCCCGACTCGATATCTACGGTCAATTCATACACAAACAAGCAAGGCAAAATAGCACAAATTTACAGAAACCCAGATCTGTAAACGCTTTGTAAATCTGCAAAACACTAATAGAAAGAAATAGATCTGAATCTAACCGTCCATCTCGACGATGGGGTTGGCCACCTTGATCTTTTCGAATGCCATTTTTCTCAAAAATTTCCTTCACAAATCACACCGTAGAGTGCTTGCTTCTGCAAAAAGAGAAAAAGAGAGATAAATTTCAATGAAATCACAAGTATTTAAAGAAAATCTTGGGCGGCGAAAGGACAATTTGGGAGGGAGACAAACGGAGAATTATGCAAAGCCGGCGTCCTATTGGAGGAGTGGATACTGAGGGAAGAATGAAAAATATACAAAAAAGAACTGCTATATAACACTGATCAAGTTGTTCATCCAGTCTGGGGAGAAAATATCATTATATATTTTAGGACCACGTGAAAGTACTAAACTACCCACGGGACATGTACATTAATACATAATCGTTACAAATTATAAGTGAGGGGCAATTATTGTCAATAAATAATAACAATTATTATACAATTAAAAAAAACATGATATTGCGTGTTCCTTATATTATTTAATTTATTAGATTCTCTTGTGTTTCTGAATTATTATTTAGGCTGTAACTAGAAAGGCTATTTATTTATTTATTTACTTATTTACTTATTTATTTATATCTCTAAATATAAGTACTTGTCAATTTGACGGAAGAACTTGTCAAAAAAAATGATAAAAGAAAAACTTGAGATTGCTAGGTAAGTGTGTTTAGTCAAGTAAATAACAATAATAAATACATTAAACGATCTAATATTTAAAAATAAGTTTTATTTATACGTTGTCTAGCAATTAAAGGAGTGCTTAGCAAATTCTTCATTACTTAAATCGAATAGACTGGTTCATAAGAGTAAAAACGTGATTGGCTTTTAATAGCAAATCAAATAGGACCATAAAAGGTTAGAGGTCTATTCTAGAAAGGAATACGTGAGTATATTTAAAAATAAAAAGAAAAATAAAAATAAAACATTAACAATTTTGAAAAATGATTCAGATCGGAATCAAACTGAGTTTTTCTATAAAAAGCTCACAGCTCTATTATAGAGCTCAAAAAATGAGCTGGAATGACAACTTAGAGAAGTCACCTAGACAAAGGAAATTTCCCTCCCAATTAGACGACCCCACACTTAAAATAATTGAATCTAACAAAACCCCCAACACAAACCCCACCCTCCATTTCAAAACAACCCCCTCCTGCCCCAATTTGCTCCCTCTCGGTTTCTCTCTCATTTTAGAACAACTCCCTCCCATACACACCTACCCATTCATTCTTGTGTTCTGTAAAAAGGGGATCTGTGGTCTGTGCATTCTCTCCTCCAAAAACCTAGCCACCTTCGTTTGTGATTCCGTCCCTCCACCCACCGGCACTCGTCGACCATCTCGGCGTTCAGTTGGTGGTGTTGCTCTGGCGTTCAATTCGAGCTCATCCACTGTATTCAATTTGCTTGTTGCTCATGCCTTATATTCCCTAAACTTCGTCTCAAGGTGAGTTTTTTTTTTTTTTTGGGTAACGTAATTGGTTGTTAATTGTGTAATTCAAAGACCCATAAACTCCCTGCAAATTGGTAATGGAATTACATGTTCCAGCTTGTCTTCTTCCACCATAGCCAATAAGAGTTACAGTGTTTCTAGCCCATTTCGTTGCCCCCAATTTCCCGGTTTCTTAGTTTTATTTATCACTGTTTTGAAGCTGTGATTAGTTACCAAGTTTCTTGTCTTTGATAGATTTGTCTTGGCAGAATTCTAATTTTTGTGTTAGGTTATTTCAGTTTATGATTGGTGTTTTTTGCAGATAGAAAACTATATTAAATATGAATGGAGTAAGAGCATAATTGGCTTTGATTGAATGTACGAGTTCTATCTTTCATTAGTCAGTAGAAAGAATGTAGGATTTTGGGTAAAATTTGGTGATGAGTTATTGGTAGAGTTGAAGGAAATTCAAGTTTTTGTGTTGATTGGCTACTCTATTATGATTGGCTCTCTATTATGTGTATATTTAGATGAATGACATTATGTTGCATTCTTCATGAAACAGAAGGAAAAACTTATTGCGAAATATTGCTATAGCATCTTTGTCGTCAATGCATTGGTCAAAGGAAATCTTTAACTCACAATTTTTCTCAGCTTGAATTTTCTTTGCACTTTGGTTCTTATTGCATTACTTATTTCTCCCTAGCAATAGCTAGAAAGTCAAAAGGTAAAGACACAATCGTTCCCTTTTTTCCGTAGTTGTAAATTTCATTCTATTTGATCTAACATTAGAAGCCTGATTTTTAATTTTCTTTTTTTTTTAGAGGCAAACATGAATACTTTTACGTGAATTCTTTCTGATGTTTAAACTTTTTAGATTGAGCATATTAACAAATTTCATAGTGATTTAATTTAGCCTTTATAGGATAATCTTTCCAATGCCTTGCCACCAATGTATATTGTTCTACATTGACAAATTTATCTAGACACAAATGGCTGCAATTTGTTCTTAAATTTGAATAAGTATCATGTAAAGATCCAACTAGAAGCGCAATTCAAAAATAGAAAACATCTATGTTGTCAAAGCATTGGTCAGAGAAATAATTCACTCAATTTTTCCTTTAACGCACTCAAATTTTCTCATGTTGAATTTTGTTTGCACCTTGTTTCTCATTGCACTATGTATGTATGAGTTTTTGCTAATAGCTCAGGACTTGATTTTTTAGTAGGCTCTTACTTTGCACTTCTCCTTTAGATTTATTTTGTTATTGTTTTATATCTGTTGGTTTACTGAAAGTAGTAGTGATTTGGTTTGCTGAGCATAAATGCCATGACCAAGCGGAGAGAAAGACTCGTTGAGGCACAGGACAATTGCCAAGGGGGGAAAGACTATATTGAAGATGACGTTTCCTACAGTAAAGACAACTGGAAAGGCTGAAACAATTAGCAACCTTACATTTGCTATAATATTGTATCCTTCAAGGACCATGATGAACCAAACAGTAAATAGCCATGTCTTGTAAATATTTCATGCCATTGTAATTTCTGATCTTTTAGTGAAATATGATGTAGATTGACAACCATTTGTAACATTTGATTGATCAAGGTTGTCTTTTATTTGGGAGAGATTGTGGTGCTGCTACTAGCTACTTTTAAATATCCATGGAGTGGTCTAGCTGCTTGTTTCAATATATTTTGTTTTGGTCATTACCAGGATCAAGACCTGATTCTTGAAGGCAACAAATTG
>CAVNYN010251051.1:0-25790 GCA_963692815.1 Nyctanthes arbor-tristis
GCAGATCTAAACTTTTTAATTAATGGGGGCGAGGAACGATGATAAAAATGGATAATCGAATATTATTATATTATCATATATAACCATAACATACTACATCCGGCATCATTATAATGTTTTGAACTTAACAAAAATTGCATAAAATGTCTTGAGAAAGTATAAAAACTAAGTTTCATATCGCAGCTACTGCGGCTTAGTGTTCATATTGTAAAATGGTTGTATAAACTTTTCATTGGTATCAAAAGTTCCCTCATAATAAATAAGCTTGTTGAATTTTGAATATTATCAAGCCTCAAAATTTCAAAAAAAATAGAAGAAAAAGAAAAATTACTTGAAAATTGAGGGGGAAACATTGTTAGTTGAAACAAAGATCAAGATAGAAAATCCATTTTCAACACTTTGATGTTGTTGAGAAATATTAGATTTGTAGAGTGGTACTCATAGTGTTTTCAAAAATAAGAAATCAAGAATTGCCTTTTTTAACAAAATTTGTTTGCTCGTTTGATAAAAGCATAAAGAAACAATTCAAAAAATAGAAAAGAAAATTAAAAAAAACGAGATTGCTTAATTTGGCTAAAGATTATATGGTCCGATTCTACTATCAGATTTCCTAAACCATTGATATCAGAAGATAGAGCTTGATAATTCACATAGTAATCAAAGATTACACTGTTGATTTTGCGGTATGCATTTGGGAGTAGGAGTTTTCAGTAGAAATTAGAAACGTCAAGCACTTGGGTTTTAAAGTAGAACTTGCGACAAAGAAGAAATGACAAAAGATACAATAGTGGAAGTTTATATTACAATTTTGACCTTAAATAGTTTATTATCTAGGGGAAAAAAGGGTGGGTGTTAAATAAGTAAATTCATTATTTCATTATACTATATCTTAGGAATTTTTTTTTGCTGTGGAGGACGGTGGCTTCCACTGCCCCCACATTGGATCCGCCAGTGATTCACGTGATGTACATAGAAGCAATTACATAAGACATAAAAAAGAATCCATATGAGTGTTAGAATATAATTGTTAATATTAATAAGCTTATTTATTTATTTTTATTTACTTATTATTTATTATTTTTTATGTTAATTAAAGTTGGGGGCATTATTGTTCATTTTAGTCTAAAAAGATAGATCGCACTAAAAAGATGAGAATTGAAGGTAAAAATATCAGTTTCTAAAAGTTAGAGACGAAAATCATAGAAATATAAAAGGTTGAGTGTAGATAGTGCAAGGCCGGCCAATAGATTTCAGGGGCCCTATACGAAATTTAAATGAGGGCCATTTTTGAAAAAATTTAGAATAAATACAATTTAAATTGGCATTTAAAAAAATAAAATGAAATTTGTGGGTATAAGGATTTGAATATCTAACCTATAATTAAAGATGGAAACTTAAATGTATAAGTTCACCACTAGGCTAAAGAACAACTTATTCTAAAATTGTATACATATTATTTTTATTATCTTTTTTGGCGCTGCGACGATAATACTTTGACCATATGGCGACTTCATTAATGGGCGATATGGTCATTTAAGAATCAATAAAACGATAATGGCGACAAGTAACAATTTAGCGAAATGACCATCCTATAGTTGCCCATGATCGTGGGCCAATTTCTAATGAGCCAGATTTAACTTCTTGTATGGAGTTAAACTGCCAATAAAAATCAGTCAAGTCACATGCACTATGATCACAGTGATAACAACTTGATATATGACCACTCTTGAATAGCAGGTTATGATTACGATGATGTGACGATTTCTCAATAGTAGGTAATGACATGATTATTACATGATATGTGGATAACATGATTATTACAAGATATATGACATAGAAGAAATATCTTTACTTCAAAAATAGTTGGCAATAGAGTTCGAGATGAATAATCTGGGAGGTTAGAAGTAATTTCAGGGAAGTGAAGTTGTTAGATCTAGGAAGGGTATATTTCTCTCCCAAAGAAAATATATCTTGGACTTATAGGCTAAAGTAGAAATGTTATGCAGATACTCATATTATTCGGAACCATCAACTTAGAGAAAATACAATGCAGCTGATAAAAAAGAGTAGTGCTATTTATCTAGATTAGAGACCGATTTTCAGTTTAGTTGGCATTTTTATATTAGAGGATGAGCGGATAATCATAAATACATGTAGACATCCATTCGTTTATTATCTAATGAGTGTTGTGAGCCAATTTATGCAAATCTGAGAAAGAATCATTTGGATTGATCAGGATACTTCATTATCTAAAGTCATCCCCTGTCAAGCATCTTATGTTCGCCAATGTAAAGAGTTGAATTAAAATTGATGGTTATACAAATGTTGATTGTGTAGGTATCGCCATTGAGTGCTGAAGCCAAATTTAGGTGTATGCCTAAGGGTCTATGAACCTTTATGGCTGAAGAAACTATTGATAGAAATTGGTTTTGGCTCCTAGTTCGGAGATGAATCTCTTTTGTGATAATAAGGCCGCAATTGCTACCCACAATCTTGTTCAACATGATGATGGTATGAAACATATGGAAGTAGATAGACACTTCCTCAAGGAAAACCTTGAAGCTAGAATAGTTCGCTTTCTATTTGTAAAGTTTGAGGATTACCTTGCTGATATACTCATGAATGCAGTGTCTAGCAATTAAGGAGTTTTACAGCACACTTTTCAAGTTGCGCATTCAAAAATCATATGCATCAACTTAAGGGGGAGTATTGGTGTGAGTTGGAATCTACAATCTACATTGGAGTTCCGCGATGCACAATTTAGAATCAAAATTTAGAATCCGTTATCATCAATAGAATCAAGAGGATAATTACATGAACTTTCCTTGTATTTGTATACAAAATATTATGTGCATTTTTTTTCCTTCATATGTTGAATATAGTTTATTATTTTCCTTTCTTATAATGCCTCTATGTTTATCTCTCTCTGTATGTGTGTATAATATATACATACACTAAGATTGATTAGGGAATGAGAATATATGAAAAACTTCCCAAATTTTTTTTTGGGCGTAAATGCGATGCCAAAGCAGGGTTGGATCTGTGGCCAACGAGCCTCCAAACAAAGTAAAAAAAGGGCCCCAGAGTGGTTGAATTTTTTTTTTCTCTTTAGATATTGGATTAAAAATGTAAAATGAATAGGTTTGGTCACTAAACTTAAGAGATAGCAATCAATTTGAATTATTTCCATCTAAAGAGGCATGTAACTCCAAAACAGAACACATTTCGGAGCTATTTTCAAAAGAAGACAATGTTTAGGTGTTAAATACATTAATTCGGTAATGTTCAAGTACCTCTCGGAGGTTTTGTTACAAAGCCTCCTACCCCATGTGACATGCATTGATGCACGCCACATAGATTTGAAATACACGTGACGTGCATCAATACATGCCACATGGGGTAGGAGGTTTTGTAACAAAACCTCCGGGAGGTGCTTGAACATTTTCTTACATTAATTACCCAAAAATAAAAGTTGAAATAAGTTGAATTATTAAGTAATAACACTAATAATTACATTTCATAAACTCATATAAAAAAAGGGTTCTTTTGATAAATACCCCATTTTATTTATAGGGTTTTGAAGAATACCTTTTAGTTGGAAGCAATTTTGAAAATGCCCCTTTTTATTGTAAAATTACCCCTAATTTAGTTTTTATTAAATTCAATTTTTTTAAATTTAATTAATAATAATAATATTATATTATTATTAAGTACAAACCACCATCAAAACCCCCATGACAACAATCACCACTAATTTTCCCTCACAAACATCACAGCGTCATTACCGTCTAAGTATATTAGCACAATAAAAAATATAATAACAAACACCAAAAAACTCGTGAAAAAAATAACATAACAAAAAAAAAAAAAAATTTGGTAGTAAACACAAAAAACTCACTGGAAACATCCCACCCCACAAAAAAAGTAAGTATTAACACCCCACAAAAAAAGTAAGTATTAACACCAAAACCATCGTAACAGCGGGTAACAATCAACAAAAAAATCTAGAGTCCCAAAAATCAACTCCTCAAAAAAATCAAAACAAAAAGAATTCAAGCACCAAAAAATACATATAACATATCAAAGAACGGGTAACCAAAAAAAAAAAGGTAACAAATGGATATAAAATCATCGGACAAGTAAGAAAGCTATAGTAACAAAATTTGGAATACAGTAGCATGTTAAAAAACCATGGTAACAAAAACAAATCATAACAACCAAATGTTAAAAAACCATGGTCGCACTCGCACAAACAATTGGTAACAAACAAATGGTAACAAAATGAACGTGATAACAAAAATCAAGTGTAAAAATTTTCATGGTCATGTAAAGTTGGTGCAAAAATGAGAAGAAAGCAAATAACAAAAAATTTCTACGGTAATCCAAAAATTAATTAATGCAACAATTAGGAGAAAACAACCAAAAAAAAAAAAAAGAAAAGAAAAAAAGCAAGCAAATGTTGAAAGAGGCACGGATATGCACCTTCATTAACGAAGGCGCACCCCTCACGCAATTCCATGGAGGCGAGTAGTAAAGGCACGATGTGGTGTTGAAAGCGCGGTCACTGGTTTGGTAGTGGTCGGATGAATTAGAGTGGTGTATGGTTGCATAGATGGATGGAGTGGCGGTTGGATAGGAGGTGATGGTTGCGATGCTCGGAGAAAAGGTAGCTGTGGCGGTGGACTATGGACGGATGGGATATGGTGTGGCGGCGGTTAGTATATATAGAGGAGACCTAATTTAAATGAACCTTAAAAGATAAATAAAATATATTTAAATAGTTTTAATAATAATAATAATAATAATAATAATAATAATGGTTTCAAGACTTCTGACGTGTGTTTGTTTTTTATACTTCCAATTATGTTTGTTGAGGTTTCCAAAAAAAAAAAAAAATTGAATTATGTTTTTTGAGATTTCAGGCGTGATTTCCTCCCATAGAAGCTTATCATGCCCAACTTATTTCTTATTGATTTATTTATTATTATTATTATTATTATTATTATTATTATTATTATTATATCTTAGATAGATTTGCCAAAAATAATATTATATAATAAGATAATTATAAAAAAATCTAAAAATAGATATTTAAGAAGGGTATATTTACAAGCTAAAAGGGTATAATTATTACAATTAATTTCAATGTAAGGTGTAAAATTAAAAGGGCAATCAAAAAAGGGTATATTATCTAATTTCCTCAAAAAAAAAAAAAAAAAAGAAAAGAAAAATGACAATTCATGAAATTCGCCCTGTAAGATGTTTGGGCCACAAGCATAAGCTTGTCTCCCGATTGCAGCAAGCATCTCTAGTAGAATATTTCATTTAGATAGGAAAGCATCGATTTCCTTTTTGATTTTTGCAATCACGAGGGATTTATCATGTTTATCATAGATTGTGCAATAATTCCCTCAAAATGTTTAATGCTCTTTATTTGCCCTTTTCTTGTCAAATTTATAATTTTACCTACCACTGATTTGACAACTGCTCAATTACAACCACATATTTCACACCTTTTTACATTCTCAATACACATTCTATATCTCTCCTCTTTATAAATTCTACAAATAAATAGCAAATAAAGAGCTTCAAACAAGCTCTTAGTAGATTTTGGTCTATGCTTGGAACCAGCATCACATCCTTGATATACATTTTTCCCTTTTTAGTTTCAATAGAAATAATACATTTACCTATTGCTTCAACATATTCACTATTCCCAATCTTTATTTTTGTTTTTATTTTTTTTTCTAGGCTGCAGAAAATATTTTCATCCTTTGTCATATGATTGTCCCAACCACTATCTATATTCCAAGTATTCCACTTTTCTTGTATAGTATCTTTGCAGGAGGTATAGAAAAGAATTCCTTCTGAAACTTCTTCTTTAAAAAAATTAGTTTGATGATTCTTTTTGTAACCACAATATTTTTCTTTATGTCCAAATCTTTTGCAATATCTGCACTGATGTTTACATTTGAAGTTTGAACCAATAATCTTTTTCTAAGTGGCATCTTCTTTTACAGATCTCGCAAGGAGGGAACTTGCCATTACCAACATCCAATATTTCATCTTCATTTATATTTCTAGAATATTCTTTTGAAATTCTTCGCACTTTCTTTAAATTTCTGAGACTGCATGTTTATTTTAGACTGAAAGGGCATCTAATGATCCCATTAATTCTGCAGCTGTTAATTTCTCTATATCTTTCGACTTCTCGATAGTTGTAATAATTGGATTATATTTTTTTGTGCAAGTAATTAAAATTTTCCCAAAAATCTTCTTTTCAGAAATTCTTATCCATAGGATCTTAGTTAGCTCACTACTTCATAATTCTAGAACAGTACTATTTTGCAGTCTCGGAATCTTTCATTTTCAGATTTTCAAATTTCCTCCAGTTTAGAGTTTGCAAGTACATACCTTATCACTTCTTGAACTCCGCCTACAACTTATCCCAAGGTTCTTTGGCACTTCCACACCCTATAATTCTTGGAAAATATTCTTCTGCCAAGCTCATTTGTAGAGCAAGGAGCTTCGATGCATCCTTTTGTTGATTTTCTTTAAATTCTTTCTTTTGTGCTGCAGTTAAAGTGGAAATATTGTCTAAGATGGAATACCCAGTAATCCGAACTTGACAATAGAACAGATTTTAGATGATGAAAGACGTAATAGAAATTTCACTAGATTGCCCTAGAGTCCCTTCTTGTGTTACATATATCCCCCATTTATATGGAAAAAGAGAGGGAAATTAAAGAGGGAAAACTAATTTACAACAAGTTTACACGTCATTGCTTTATTAGTCTCTACCCTATACTCTCCTAGTAATCCCTTTTTCCAGTCGCTAGTAGTACGCACCAACAACCTTCCAAGCCTCTAGCGAGTGCCAACAACCTTCCAAGCCTCTAGCAAGTACCAACAACCTTCCAAGCCTCTAGCAAGTACTGAATGTACATGAAGCAATGCCTCCCTGTTGACGTCCCCTGTACTATCATATCATAAGCCCCCTCACTCTTGTTAAAAGACTCCAGTGTTTTGAAGAGAGTGAGATCTTAATCGCTCGTAGTACATGCCAACAAAGCATGGTTTCCTCCTTCCAAGCCTCTGGCGAGTAACAGATGTATATGAAGTGATGCCTCCCTGTTGACGTCTCCATATCATAAGCCCCCTCACTCTCGTCAAAAGACTTTAGTTTTTTTATGGGAATGAGATGAAAGAATCCTCTAATAGTAAAGCGACCCCTTTCCATTACCAACTTTAGCAATCTCTTTTATTCCTCACACTTATCAAATGACCGTTTTGCCCTTTGATAGCAGTTGAGATGGACGAAATTACCTTGGCTCACCCTAATTGTACACACATTCCTAGATACTTCAATTGTTCTTGTTTAAATATGAACTCAAATGCCATTTTTTTGTCTAAAGAAGAACCATCAATTTCTGACTTCTTTTCCGGTGATTTTACTTCCCCAGAAAGACTCCTGGAATTTGAATCAATCCTACATCTTCTACAAACTCCTCAACCACCAGTGTTACCAGGTATCATTTTTTCTAGTCTTTTTTTTCTTCGTAGAGGTTATTTGCTCTCATTGGACCTTTCATTTCTGAATCTGGCTGTGAAATAAATGATTCTACCTTTTTATTTAAGTTATTTTCACCTATTCTTGTTTCCATCAGAGGTTCTATACCCAGTTTATTTCGAGTCATTTTTGTGTCTTTTTCAGGGTTTATTCTTCCCAACCCTTCGTAAGCTTTATTTCTTCCTTCTAACAATGACTATTAAGAAATCTGCTAAAAAACCTATTAAGGAACCCTCTATCCGTGCCGAACGCTCCAAGACTATAATTCCAGCATGCGACTCTTCACATCGCTCCACCCTCTTCAGATAGGGCAGTGAGGAATTTTCCTTCGGGAACTAGTATCATTCAACAAGCTGTTATGAGTTCTTTTTTGTCAAAATTTTCCCTTACCCCATCTTACTCATTTAGAGCGCCTAATGATAGTGAAACCCTAGCTTCCGCTCGTGATCGCGAGATAGCGATTTATATGGATTGTATCCGGGTGGCTCTTCTTCTTCCTGTTCACCACCTTTTCTCTGATTTTCTTTTTGAGTTTCAACTCTGTCCCAGGCAACTACTCCCCAATGGATGGTGACATCTAATTTATTTTATGTACATATGTTTGAAAAATAATATCACTCCCACTTCCAATCTTTTCTGGAATTTTTTTGAAATGAAAAAAGCACAAAAAGATGCAGATTGGGTTACTTTCGCCCACAAGACGAAGGTTGTAAAAAGATCTAATTTCAACACTCCACAAAATCCTAAGTCTTGTTGAGGATGGAAAAATAAATTCTTTTTTGTTGGGTTTCCTGAAGACCAGCCTTTTAACTTCATTCGAACATGGCGATCCCTTCCTCTTAAAGCCTTTAATTCCCTTCTTATTTTTTCTGAGCTAGAGGAGAAGGATATCGACACTCTATCCCATGTTAAAGTCAAGGAAGGTACTGCTGCTACCATATTAGTAGATAAAAACCTAACGGCTGTTGGAATTGTTCATCCTTTGCGTAAGTGAAGCCTTCCTCTACTTTGCCCTTTTCTTGTATATTAAGATTTTATTGTTTCTAACCCTTTTCCTCTTCTCCTTTGTCAGCTATGGGTCAGCCATATTTTTGTGACGAACAGTTAGCTCTTCTGGCTCAACAAAGAAGAGAGAAGCATTCTAAAAAGTACAATCACTCGGATACTGAACAATCTTCTACACGCCCTATCGCTTCGGACGTGTAAGAGTCCACTGCCACTTCCTGTCGCAAGCAAGTCCCTTCCAATCCTCCTATCTCACTTAATTCAAACCCTATTCCTGAAAAAGATAATTTTACTCCCCCACCTCCTCTAGCGAACTCTTCTAGCAGCATTGGCCACTTGACCCTGAGTTCTATCGTTGACATAATAGTTTCAACTCTTAACCCTCTGACTATTATGCCTATTTCTTGTCAGCTTCCAATTTCATCCACTACCATTCCTCATATCTCAGTTCCTCTTTCTAAAAACGATAGTCAGCCAATAATCATCCTGGAATCTGGGCCATCCTCACCTCCCCCAACTAGCACTTTGAACCTTCATCCCAAGACCAAGCCGTCTAAAACCTCTTCTTCTCCTTTATGATCAAGTGAGTCCTTGATTTCTTCTGACCATCTAAACAGGGATCATGTGGTGATGAACATGGTTCCTAATGATGAAGAGCTTTCAAGTTATTTGAGTTCCCAGCATGAAGATCACCTCCTAAGGGCTACAAAATTTACTACTCGCATAGTAACCACTCTTCCCTTCTTGATTATCAATTTAAGTTACAGATGGATATCTTTAACTAACTAAGGTTTTCTTTACTCAAATGCTATCAATCTCTTGCTCTTATCATAATCGAGTCAAGTCTGATGCCAGCACGGTTAACAAGGCTCACTATGAGCGAGCTGCTATTCAAGTGGAGTGAAGCGAGGTCAAAGATAAGTTCCACCAGCAAATAGAGACTCTAAAAGAACAGGAATTGAGACTTTCAAGTGTGCAAATTCAACTAAATGAAGCCACTACTCAGGTAGACACTCTTCAAGAGGAGATTGAATCACTGAAGCACAACCTGGAAGAGGCCAAGCGACTCACTTCCACTAAAGAAACTTTGATTCAACAGAAGGATGAACAAATCGCCCTCCTTCAAAATCAGTTGGCTTTTAAGGACATATGCTCACTTCCGAAGATGCTGTCATAACCAAAAAGAAACAAGTTTTAGCAAACAGGAAAAGAGTTTTCCCAAAAGTAGCCGTCCGTAATTTCCTTAAGTCTGATCGCTTCAAAGCCATCAAAAGAAGTCATATGGTTTCTGGCAGAGGATCCTGTTTGAGAGCTGCCAAAGCTTGGCTAGAGGAAAGGAATCACAACTTGGACATGTCTACCTTCTTCTATCGCCCAGAAGATGAAGTTAGCTTAAGAAACAAGGAAGATGAGAAGATTGAAGAGTTAGCTGTAGACAGTCATACTGTAGATCCAGTCGAGTAGTCTTTTGAATCTTTTCTTTCACTTATTTTGTCTTGTTCAATCATCTCGAATCTAAGTATGGTGTTTTGGCTATTATTAACTGACCCAACTAAGTTGAGAACTTGAATGATCTTCATGAAAAACAACAATATCATCCGAAGTATAATAGTAAACTAACTTTCATTCCTTGCAGCGACTTAAATGACTTAAAATGACATATAAACAACCAAGAGCATCATATAGGTTATTTGAGTTCTTAAAATATTTTGAAGTGATTTCAAGGAGCGATTAAGACCGTCTCCTTGAGCAATTTAGTGTTCTTGGACCACTTTTGAAGTGATTTGTATTTTGAAATGGATACTATCTCAAGGAGCGATTGGGACCGCTTCCTTAAGGGATTTACATTTTGAGGTGAATATCGTTTCAAGGAGTGATTAAGACTACCTTCCGAAATGATTTAACATTTTGGACCGCTTTTGAAGTGATTTTGTACTTTGGAGCGAATATCGTCACAAAGAGCGATTAAGACCACCTCCTTGAGCGATTTAACATCTTGGGCCCGCTTTCGAAGAGATTTACATTTTGGAGCGAATACCGTTTTAATGAGCGATTAAGACCACCTCCTTGAGCGATTTAACATCTTAGTCAATACCGTCTCAAAAAGTGATTAAGACCGTCTCCTTGAGCGATTTGACATTTTTGGACTTCTTTCGAAGCGATTTACATTTTGAAGTGAATACCATCTCAAGGAGCGATTAAGACCACCTCCTTGAGCGATTTAACATCTTAGACCACTTGTGAAGCGATTTGTACTTTGGAGTGAATACCGTCTCAATGAGCGATTAAGAGTACCTCCTTAAGCGATTTGACATTTTTTGACCGCTTTCGGAGCGATTTACATTTGGGAGCAAATACAGTCTCAAGGGACGATTAAGACCGCCTCCTTGAGCAATTTAACATCTTGGACCGCTTTTGAAGAAATTTGTACTTTGGAGAGAATACCATTGAACATTTACTTCATATTTCTTTAAAACAGATCGCTTTATATACAGGAACCCAATGATGGAATGAGCATATCATAGCAAAAGAAAAAGAACAATCTTATCATATCGTTCAAATACACCACTAAAGACTTAATCCAAGTATTCTATGTAAACAATTCAAAAAAAGATGTTCAAATATTTTATTTTAGACAATCCAAAGAAAACAACAATTCAAAGAAAACATCTTCAACAGTTTTTCCCACATTTATTAGGAACCTTTTTGCCAATACCGACGTCTTCCACTAATGGTTAAGCTATAATTTCCTCTTTTTTCTTTTTGCATTATTCTGAGTCTTATTGAATAATTCTGAATGACCATACTTATTGGCAATCTTTAGTTGGTAACAGCTTTGTTAATTCCATTCATCTCGCTTTTCAAATTTTCTCAAAGCGTTTGACTTACCCTTAATAGTGTGAGCCTGGAAGTAGAGACGCAGCTTCCTAGCAGTTAAAACGATGCCTAGCACTAACTGCTTCATTAAGGTATATCTGGTTTCCACCTCTTTCCAGAGGTGACTAATGTAATAAATAGGCTTTTCCAAGTTTCCTTCCCTTCTTAATAGCACGGTACTCACCGATTTTTCTGAGATTGTCAAATAGTGTCGCAAAACATCACCAGGTATGGGTCGAGAGAATATAGACGCGTTGCAGATCTCGCTTCACTTCTTCTAGTGATCTTTCACAATCTGCATCCCACTCAAAAGTGTTCACTTTCCTTAATATCTTGAACCAAGGATAACACTTCTCAGTAGCTCGTGACATGAAGCGATTTAAAGCAGTCAACCGTCCCATCAGTCTCTATACATCATTCACAGTTTGTGGTTTCCCTAGCCCCATTACAACTTCAATCTTATCCGGGTTGGCATCGATCCCACGTTGGTTGATTATGTATCCTAGAAATTTCCCTTATGTCGTCGCAAATATACACTTTTCTGGATTAAACTTCAGCTTATGCGCCTTAGCAATAGCGAATACCTCATGTAGATCGCTCAAGTGATTCGCTGCTTCTTTACTGTGAACAACTATATCATCCACATAAGCTTGCATTTTCTTTCCCAATGCTGGAGTGAATACTTTGTCCACCATTCGTTGATAAGTCACTCCAGTGTTGTTAAGCCTAAAAAGCATAGCAGTATAACAAAAAGTGCCCATTTATGTGATGAAGGCTGCCTTCTCTTCGTCTTTCTCCGCCATCTTAATCTGATGATACCCTGAGAAGGCGTCCAAAAAACTGAATCGCTTTTGACCAGCAGTAGCATCAACAAGCCAGTCTATCCGAGTAAAGGATATGAGTCTTTAGGGCAGGCCTTATTCAAATGTGTAAAATCCACACACATGTGCCATTTCCCATTAGACTTTTTCACAAGCACCACATTCGCAACCCAGTCTAGATACTTCACTTTTCTAATGAATCCTGCCTTCAGTAATTTGTCCACTTCATCTTTAATCGCTTGTTGTCTGTCTAGGGCAAACGATCACTTCTTTTATTTAACTGCCTTTCGAGCTAGATCTACTTTCAAAGAATGCTGCATGACATCTCAATCAAGACCTTCTATTTCGCTTGGTGACCATGAGACGCCTAAGTTCACTTTCAAGAAACTCACCACCTGCTCTTTCTCTTTTCCTGATAAGGCTTTCCCAATTCTAAATGTTTTCCCAGCAATCACCTCCACTTCCTCTATCTCATTTATTGCAGCAAAACGATCTCTGTCATCATCCTTCTCTGTTTCTGTCTGGCTCTCCTCTACTTGCTCAGGAGATTTTGTTGTATCTAATATTTCAATAGATGTCCCCATTTCGATATTCATTATCTGTTTTCCCCTTATACTCTCAACGTAACATCTTCTAGACAATAACTGGTTTCCTCACACGGCCCTGACTCCTCTGCTAGTTGGGAACTTCATGGCTTGGTGTTGAGTAGACACCACCGCCCCAATGCTATTCAATAGAGGTCTACCATAGATAGCATTATATGCCATGGGCGCTTGAACTACCACGAAAGGGGGTCGTGATCGCTACAGCTGCTGGTTGTGCGTCTACTACTACCATCAAATCTACAATCCCTTTTAGTTCCACCACTCCTCCGCCAAATCCATTCAAGGGGGTATGTAAGGGTTTCAATAGTGCTGTCAAGAGCCTCAAAGCCTCAAATGCTTCCCAACTCAGCACATTAGCTGCGCTCTCCGTGTCTTCTAACACTCGCTTTACATCAAAATTTGCAATGTCCGCAGTGATTACTAAGGCATCATCATGCGGTTGCGGTAGCGAGATACCTGCCAAATCAGAATCATCAAAAGTGGACTGATTAAATACTATTCACATGTAGAGCTAGTGAGTAGGTTTTCGGCTATTTATGGAGTCACCTCCTCCTGCAGGTCCCCCAATAATGACATTAATTACCCATGATTGTGGTCGCTCCATTCCTATCACATTTTCTACCGTCGCCTTTAGATACCTCGCACCTACCAACTGAGCGATCTCCCTTTGTAGCTGATAATATTCCTTAGTAGTATGACCATGGTCTTGATGGAACTCACAAACTATAGACATGCCTTGCTTCGAGGCACTAGATACCATCTTATTAGGCTAGCGAACAATTCCTTCAGCCAAGGCTCTCATTTCACTTATCCTCCGTAGATCATTAACAGGTCGATGTGTTATCCTATTGTTGTCCATTTTTTATTAGCACTCTGATCCTTCCGCTTCTACAGTATGCACTTCGGGATGATGGTACACGTAGGAATACCTTTTCCGACCAGAATATTCGCCATCCAGATCGTATGTGCGTCTACTTCTACCATACTAGAAAGATTCTCACCTCGGCTCTGTCTGAGTTTCAGCCTCTACTTTCTGTTTTCCCCTATGTAATTGTTCATTGCCAAATCGTGATGAAGTACTCAATACCTCCTCCTGATCAATGTGAGACTCTGCCCTTTGCAGTAATTCAAACATCGACTCTGGGGTTTTTTTGGAAATATTAGCACGAAATCCCTAATTCCTTGGTCCGGTGAGCAATACAGACACTACATTGGTCATCTGTAAATCACGTATTCCCAATGTCGCGCGACTGAATCGAGTGACATATGCTCTCAAAGATTGGCCTGGCTCCTGAACAACCTACATTAACACCAACAGAGTCTTCTTCTTTCTAGAACTACTAGAAAAGCATACCGTGAATTTGTTTGCCCATTCAGCAAATGTGCTTACTGATTTTGGAGGCAAAGTGTCGAACCACTCCCAAGCATCACGCTTCAAAGTCATCAGAAATGCTCTACAGGCAATAGCGTCAGGCCATCCATGCAAGCGAATCCTATCTTGAAAGGTATGTAGGTGATCAATAGGATCACTAGTTCCATCATACTCTCCCACTAGCTCGTGGAATTTTGGTGGCAACGGTACTTGGCGCACCGCATCAGTAAACAGATCCTCCTTGATGATGATATGGCGAGTTTGGTCCTTCCTTCGAGCCATAGCTTCTTCAATTTTCTGAGCCACCAGAACGTCCAACATGCGAGTTGTATCAGTTGCTTCGGTTGCAGTTTGTGACTCCGGTAGGTGCGACAGAGCAGATGGCGGTGTCAGATCAACAACACTCCAATTAGCCGCATTCCCAAACATTTGTATAAATACATTCAATTGATCTTGCATCGCCTGAAACTTCCGTTGCATATCTTCTATCGGATTGACTGGAATTAGTGCCTATTCAGTCATAGAAGTGGAAGCTCGCGGTGAGCCATTGCTGCCCTCCTCAATTCCAGCAGAAGTATCTTTGGATTTCCTCATAGAAACTCCTGCTGCTTTCAATTTTGGAGGCATGATTCTCAGATTTCCAAAGTTTTTTGGTTCGACTCCCGCATTCGACTCCCGCAGACGGCGCCAAATAATCTGAACTTGACAGTAGAACAGATTTTAGATGACGAAAGATGTAATAGAAATTTCATTGGATTGCCCCAGAGTCCTTTCTTGTGTTGCATATATTCCCTATTTATTGGGAAAAAGAGAAGGAAATTAAAGAGGGAAAACTAATTTACAACAAGTTTACACGTCATTGCTTGACATTAGTCTCTACGCTACACTTGCCTGGTAATCTCTTTTTCCAGTCACTAGTAGTACGCGTCAACAACCTTCCAAGCCTCTAGTGAGTACCGGATGTACATAAAGCGATGCCTCCTTGTTGACGTCCCATGTAGTATCATATCACCCAGTACTAACAATGTTCCACAAAATTTGAGCACAAAACACTACTAAAAAACACGTCTATACCGACGGCAAAAATCCGTCGGTAACGGTCAAAATCCATCGGAAAAGTGTGTTTCCGACGGGGAAAGAATGGTCAGAAAATCCGTCAGAAATCGCCTTGACGGTGATTTTCGACGGAGCAGTCACTTTGTCGGTAATTTTCGACGGCTTCTGTTGGCCGTCGGTAAATTCTGACGACTGTTAGATTCCGTCGGTGATCACCGACGGACGACGTAACATGTTGAAAAAATATTAATTTTGAAGCCGGACCCGTTAACCCGACCCGAGCTCATGACCCGGCAACCCGTGCATGCGACCCGACCTGCTTGTGTATTGAAACTTAATTTCTTTCCATTGTTGCAAAGGGGAGGGTTCGAACCCCTCACCTCAAGGTTGGGGGGAGAGTTCCCAACCGCTGGGCCATTATTCATTCTTATTTCTTATTTGTATCTATAATATATTTAACATATATTCTATAGTTTTTGCAATTTAAAAAATAAATAATATTATTACACATTAAAAATTTATACACTCTTTAAATTAATTTCTATGTTTTTCACTTTAAAATTTATGATCATTTGCAAATTGTGAGTTTGAAAAAGTTATTGTTTTATCAGTAATTCAAATTTTCTATAAAAGTGTTTAAGATAATTAAAAATTTTATACACGTGGTTTTAAAAAAAGTGACTTATATCAAACGTTTTTTGTGTCATTAAAGACTTATTTCACTATTTTTTAGGGAAGATTTATTTCACTACTTAATCGTTAAGAGTAGAAAAATTTAGAGAACATGTTTTGATGATGAATAATTTTGCTATATTTAATTTTATATACCAATGTAAAATTATATAAATCACATCGACAGAGTAATTTTAACAAACAAAATTGTATAAAAAATTTAAAGAATAAATTACAAACTGTTAAATTTCATAAATTAAAACATATACGTATTCATCACATCATTTATTAATTCTTAGAAATTATTGAAAAAATATTGATTATTTCCGACGGCCAAAAACCGGTCGGAGATTGCCGACGGAAATAATCAATATTTTTTCAATAATTTCTAAGAATTAATAAAATTTGTCAGTAATTTCTAACGGTCAAATGATACTGTCGGTACTTATCTACGGTTCAGTGATATCCGTCGGTACTTAGCGACGGCAGTTGTCTGCCGTCGGTAACGACCGACGGTTTACGGTTGCCGTCGGGAAATACCGACGCGTATTGTATCCGTCGGAAACTACCGACGACTTAGCTGTTCCGTCTGAGTTTACCGACAGACCGTCGGTATTTACCGACGGACTGGACAAGTCGTCGGTATTTTCCAACGGCACCTCCTGCCGTCGGCAATTTCCGACGGGATATTTTTCCGTCAGAAATTTCCGATGGATTTTTATCAACCGTCGGTAATTATCTACGGATTGACGTTCGTCGGAATTTTGCCGTCGGTATAGGCGTTTTTTCTTGTAGTGAAAATGGGTCTTCTAATAGTCATAGTTATCCCCTTGGAAGGTAAGGATTGGAATTGATGTGTGGAATGCGTTAGCCATAGTTTCGCATTACGCCTGATATTTTCAAATGAGACTCTGAAACCACTTGTTGGTTTTTTTTTTTTTTTGTATTAGTGTAATAGTAATTTTTTTTTTTAACTTGGAATATGGGAATTGAGATAAGTGGAGTATAAGACAAATGGAGAGTTTTTAGTATTTGGTGGGAAGCAATTTTTCATTCAAAAATGTCATTCAAATTTTTTCACCCACAATTTGGTACATGCATGCCTATATATAGCATATGATGTTGGGGGATGTCCACTGACTTGTACAATTAGACTGCTTCTTTTTATTCTAGATTTTTCCATTATTGGCATGCGATCTATATTTTTCTAGATTTCTATCATTGGGTGATGATTACATGGCTATTTTTTCATCATCTAATACAAGTGTGGCACATAAGAATATCACCTAGTAATGTCTATTTTTAATGTCTCTCAAGAATTTTTTTCTATATATATATATATATATATATGAGAAGCCAAATCAAAAATTAGTTTAGGAAATAAAATGAATGACATTAATTGACACCTACTAGATGCTAGAACCCCTCTATCAAGGCTACTAACCCCGCAACTCATCAAGCATTCCAACATTACCTTTCTAAAATTTGGACAAAATCCAAAAGTGAACTTTTCTTTCGCATAAGCACCCAAAAGTATTCAACTATAACGTGTGGTGAATCCAACAAATCATAGTAATTACATGTTCTAAAACCAATGCAGTCTGGAAACAATTTGTGTGGTGGCCTGATCTTCGAAATTGCAGTCTCAGCCCTTAACAAGTTGCCTATGCTCCAACTTTTACCTAAGAATATCATTTAGAAAAATAAGTGAAGTAACAAGCCCAGTGAGTGGAAATTTTGAAAACAAATAAGCTTTCTTATTCAAAAATATTTTATAAAAAGCATGTATAACAATAAATACCTATTACAAATCTGTAATAATCATGTATACGTGTTTCCCTTATTTTGAAACAACATTATGTTAGCTTTTATCTTTCACGTAATAGAAATAGAAGGGCAGCAGTATTCAAGTCAAAACTTAATTCTCTCTCTCTCTCTCTCTCTATATATATATATATATATATCTCTGTGTGTTTTAGAGTTTTTTCCTTTTTATGTTAGTTTCAAAAAGGTACCCAACTCTAACACGATGGACTGCATCAAATAGGTCAAATTTATTTAAAAAAATAAAAAATAAAAAATCATTTGGCATGGCCTCTAGCTTGTACTTCACTTCTTCTTTTTAGTCTTTAATATTCTTACTTACTCTTCATGGATCTAGATATCCTGTGATGTAAATTTAACAACGTCTGGACTAGCATATTAATGTGATAATAATAATGTGTGTGGACAGAGATAAATCATAGCATGTAAAAAACTTGTGAGGAAGAAAAGATATTATAGTGAAAAACAAAAAAGAAAGTAGAAAGATAGAAGAAAGAAAGAAAATTAAAAAAAAAAAAAAGAAAAGCAAATAAAATTGACGTGTGATTGTATGCAATGAATTGGTCTCCCCAAATAGAGGGATGATATGCGACCAAGCGCGAAGCATTCACTAGTCTGGCATATTTGTTGGAATTTAAGGGAGTAGCATTCACAAGGTATTCGTTTTATCCTTTGGTGTTTGAATTTGGAAAGAGATCTAATTATCGACTTCTCAATTCAATGATGGCCTGCTTGTTGTACATGATGATCATGAGGTATACATAGTTAAATAGAGCAGCAAACTATGTTTCACCATACAAGTTTATTGAATAATGCTATTTATCTAGACTAGTAGTTAAACCACTTGTGCATTGCATGAGTAGAAAAACTTACTAAAATATATTATTAGATAGTTAAACATAAATATATAATATTTACATCCCTGTAGAAAATATAAAAACATAAGTATACATTAATTGAATCAATAAGCTCAATAGACTTAGTAATTGTAAAGTTCAAGATCGTTTAAAAAACAACATACATTCTTACATAATCCTTTGTACATAAATATACAATAATGGAAAAAATGCATTTTACCCGGCTCATTTTAAAAAACCCGAATAAAGCTAACAAATTCAAAAAAAAAAAATGTAAAATGCATTAAAAAATTTAAATAACATTAAACTCACCAATACACACGGTAGAGATGGTAAATTAACGAATTATGATAGATTAGTGTTTGTTTTAGAATTAACATTTTAGATTTGGTATTTTAATTTATTAGCAAAAAAGATTAACAAACAAAACAAATGGGCAAAATGATTAAGGTTTAATTGTTAAATCCAATGGTCACAGGTTCAAGTCTTATCTGAATTCTTTCACAAAAATTTTTGTTAAAAAGAAAATGAACAGTTACTGCAAAATTTACTAAATAAAAAAGACGGGATAATCGCGGTACAAAAGGTACCGAGACTTAAGTGAATTAATTAATATATAGATTAGACGATGTTCACGCCAAAAAATATAGCTCTTTGGCTAACATTCAACAAACAAAGGATTAAGAAGAAATTATCATGCCGGCCCTAAATTTTTTTTTTTAATTTTATGTAGAAAAATTGAAAAAAAATTATATTAGCTCTATTAAATTTGTAATTTTTTGTATTACAGCCTGTGTAAATTAAGTTTCTGGTTCCACTACTGTACCTACAGGAATGGGCTCAACAACATCTCGAGTTTGGACCTTGCAGCCTTAAGAGTACCATTACTAGTTGTCAAACATTCATTGATAAAATAAATTATGAAAATTATATAGCATTAATAACCTTTAAACATGCACTTGCTATATAATCTTTAAATTCATTACAAGAAAAAAGGACATCACTGACAGCTAAATATGTCGGTCATAAATTATGAAAATTATATATCACTACTAATGTCAGCTATTAGAAAAAGTGACGCCTAAACAAAACGCGGTGGCAATTTTGAAAACAATTGAACAAGTATAGGCATCGGTTCCACCTAGAAGCTGACGCTTAAAGGCATCCTAAACTATAGGTGTCGGTTCCACCTATTTGCTTTTCGTTTTAAACACAGAACTCAGATCCCATCTTCTTTCAGTTTGAACCCATCTGCCTTACTCCTATTTTTGATCCTCAACCATTTCGAACACAACTTACACCCATTTTCCTCAGCCATTTCGAATGCGACGAAAACCCATGTTGCAAACACTTTGACCGGCGGCGGCAGACAGGCGGCGACGTCGGGCGGCAGCGAGCAATGATGGTTTGAACAGCCATTTCTTCTCGGTTTTTGAAAAGATTTTTCTCTACTTCTTCAAATTATTTTTAAGGTAACTACTATCCATTGTATTTCTTGATTAGTTTGTAAGTATGATAGATTTTGTTTAAATACACATTGGGAATTATAGTTCTAGGTTTGTGTATGTTGGATGAATATGAATGTTGTTGATTTTAGTGGATACATGTAATTTCTTGGGTATTGTTTGTTATAAATATACATACATTTGTATGGTTAAACAAGATTTTGCTAGATCTATGAAGTTGTAGAATTTTTATAGAAGTTGGAAATGTTGAACACCACATGTTTGATAAAAGGCTTTATAGAAATTTGAATACGAAAGTCATGCATTGGCTAGAGTGGTGTTTATAGAGAAATGAATTAAGAAAATTAAATAACGTAAAAATTCTTTGATTTGGTTTGTTATGTAAATAAACATATAATTAAGAAAACAACTAACTTAAGAAAATCAAATAATGAAGAAGACAACTAACTCAAGAAAATCAAATAATGAAAAATTCTTTCATTAAGTTCGTGATACAAATTAATGAATATGTATATAACAAACAATATTCATTTACAAATAAATTATGGAAATCAAATAATGTAAGAATTTATTTCATTTGTTTTGTGATGAAAATACGTATGTAACTAATAAGTATGAGTAAACAAATGAATCAAGGAAATCAAATACTGTAACACGAATTACGTGCTCACAATAAGTAACTCTTGTTTTGGCCCTCTCTATAGGTCGTGAGATATAAATATATCGGAGTTGGATGTATGGGAGACGTATTACATTAGAATATTTGAAATAGGTTGAAGAATTTATAAAATTTGCCGAGGATAATAGAAAAAGGAAATGGGAAGAATCGATATTATATCCCTGCCGCGATTGTAAGAATCTACAAAAGTATCGTAGTTATATGGAAGTGAAGCACCATTTGATTATGCGTGGTTTTGACGAAGATTATACACAGTGATTTTGGCATGGTGAGGATTTACTTACTAGGACGAGCACTAGTGACAATGAGGGTGCTCAGGAGGAGAACACGATAAACAATAGCCATGATATTAATGTGGCCAGAGAAAATAATGATGATGTCCACAACGACCGGATTGATGAAATGTCGCGTGATATACAAGATGATTTCACTGAGGCTCCACACATTTTTGACGGTTTGTTCCTCGATTCTGAGAAGCCTTTGTTTCCTAGATGTAATAAGTTTACAAAGTTGTTTACCTTGTTTAAATTGTATAATTTGAAGTTTCTTCGGCGCTGTTTAATCTTGTCGACAATGCAGCATTGGTTTCCCAGAGTTCCCGGCTCAAAAAGTTGCACTCTCTGACTGTTAGACTGCCCGTTTCTATGGATTTTGTAGTCGTGCAGATGGTTGAGGAAGTGTTTCACTGCCCAATCAAGATGGTGAATGATATGTACGTTTTTGTCGACGATATTGCCGACCTCCTCAATATGCAATGGTTAAATATACCTATTTTGCAAGTTTGGTAAATGTAAGACTTCCTCCCTCACAACTAAGTACGTCGTATAATTTTAAATTTGACATTTCACAGTTGGCATAATGTATTTCAGAACATCATCTGTGCAATGAATACGATATTGAAAACATTGAGTTTCTTTGTCTCGTGCTGATCAGGGCTATTAATTTTCAAGTTAATGGAGACACGAGTTATACTTACATGGTCAGTGCGCTTTCACAAATGATGGACAAGAAGTACACTCCAGCGCCATATCATCAGGGGTAAAACCGACTATACTGTTCATTTTTTTCTTTGACCTAATTTGAATTATTTGTGGCTAACTTATATAAATTTACATTTTTATAAAACATTCTAGAAACCATTGGATGCTGCTTGTACTGTACCTTAAAAGTAATACGTTGTACTTCTTTGACTACATAGAGGATACGAAGTGCACATTGGATATCAAGGCGGAATTGTCTACGTAAATAATTATTAATAACTACTGACATAATAGTTTTTTGTATAAGTTTGAGTTTATTTAACTTATATATATATTATAACTTTAGGGTACTTAGAGTGTTGTACGCGTCAGGAAAAATATTGAACAAAAATCTCATGTGGAAATCAATTAATGTATGTAAAATATCCACTGAATATTACAATAACTATTAAAGTTTAATATTTTAGCTTTTTAATTACTAATTTTTATTTTCGACTCCTTGGAACTTTTAGTGCGCTTAGCAACCGGGATCGAATGAGTGTGGCTATTATGTGATGAGAAATATGTTCGAGATAGTCACACTTTATTCTAAAACTGAAGAATATCTTGTTAATAATTAGTTATTGATTGTAGTTAGATTTATGTTAAGATACGACGATGATTGGAGTAGTATAATAATATAATAGTTATTGATATTTGGAGTACTTAGATATATATTCAGTATTGTTAATTTGATTTTAATTATTGGTTTATTTACGTTAGTTTATAATGCTAGATTATGGAGTAGTTAGATGTGGTAGTTTCATTTATATTAAGTTGGTGATGATAATTTTGTTAAAGAGTATGAAAATTGTTAGTGTTGGTGCTAAAAATTCTTATTGGTTGTAGACTGAGTGTAACAAATATTTCTTGGGCATTTATATTTAAAAAAAAAAACAAATGGCATCGGTTGTTCGGAAACAACCGACGCCTAAAGATAAACGGGAAAAATAATACAAGTATAGGCGTCGATTGTTTGATAACAACCGACACCTAAAGTTACCATAGGGCGTCGGTTGTTTGGTTGACTTTAGGCGTCGGTTTCATCGAACAACCGACGCCTATTGTTCACTTTAGGCGTCGGTTTCCTTGATTATGTGCGTCTCTTACATAGGCGTTTGCGTCACAACCGACACGTATTCATCATTACAACTGACGCTTATTATCTTTTTTTGTAGTAGTGTATGGCATTCATAATCTTTTCAAGATTGCTTGTAAGCTTCAATATAATATACTTATTATTATAAAGATCTACTTTTTTGCACATAATCTCCGCCCTTTCATCTTAATTGATAAGATAACATATAATTGACTCCAGGATTAAGGGTAATAAAATTTTTAATTCCAATATATATATGTAGAAATCTCACCATTCAAGTCTTGGTTGAAAAATTGAAGGACTATGATGATGATGATAATAATAATAATAATAATAATAATAATAATAATAATAATAATAATAATAATAATAAAATATTATCCAAATCCAAAATTTGTGAAACTCTTTGTAAAAAATGGTTAAATCATTGTAACTATCATCAATCAAATCTCAAAGATTGGAGGATTATCATAATCATTGCCATTGAAATTATTGAAATTTGTAAACTCTACTATGAAGAAAAGGGGGGGAAATTATTTTCATCACAAGAAAACACTTTTCAGGCTTCAGCCACTACTGGTGTTCTCAGAAATCACAGAACGTGGCTAAGCTTTTAAACACCAACTGATGCATGAGCGTGAAATTAATAAATGCGATCTAGCCTTGTCAATTTGTATGAATATCGCGACCACATTTAGGAACTAAAGTTTCCAATAATTATACCCAAAAACAAATGCAGACATCTTGTAACTGGAAGTTAGGAATCACTTCATGTCCATTGCTATGCTGCTTCTGAAATTGAAACTATAAGAATAATGCATAGAATGATAGAAAGTTCAAAACATTTTCACCAACGTAATAAACCCTTGACCTGAAATATAGATAAGAAATTGATAATGATGAAAATCAAACTAAAAGATGTAAAAAATATAACATTCTTTGATAAAGTTTCAATCCACAGAAAACATCTAGTTGTCAACTTAAAAAAAAAAAAAAAAGGGAGAATCATGATCATATGTGTGCCGGAAAAGAAGTATATGTGGACAACATGATCACTTGACTGGCCTCATTGACCGTGTGAGAGGCCTCTTCCGACAGCAAATGCCATCTGTCACTACAACAAATAGGTCCAATTGGGGCGACTCCTATAGCAACGACGCTGATGTCGCCTCTACATGGTAAGTCTATAGCAACTACATTGACACATCGTCTCTATATGTTAAATATACTACAGAGGCGACCTATTGTCGTTGGAATAAGTAAAATGTCGCTGCTAGGACTGGGGAAAAAAGGTCAAAAGAAGACCCATGAAATCTGGGCCCCACCATGTTAATAAAAAATCCCCTACTTCCCCATTCTAAAACCCGATTCGACCCTACCCCTACCCCCCGCCAGCACAAAAATTGGAACCCCAAATCCCATTTCTCCCAATTCGAACCCCTCCTCTACACAGTAAACCCTTTCCAAACGCATCTTCAACGGTTCGACCCTTGATCGACAGGAGCACATCGCGTCACCGGCGCTAGAGTTAATACCCCCATCCGTCTCTATCTTACTCGAAATCGGATCTAGAGTTTTCTCCCCCACAACCCACAACTTCTTCCCGTCCTGTAGACCGTCGGATCTCTTGGCCACACCAATTCTGGTAAGTATTTCTCCGGTAAGTCGGAAAAAGGAGTTCTCAACTTTTCTTGGTAAGTTTTTTTCCCCTAGCTACCGTTTGCCCTAACTCCAAATCCTGCTTCTCCATGTCTCCCTTTCTAAACAAGGTTTTTTTTTAAGGCAGTCAAGCAGCAATAGTTGTCCAGGTAGTCGTCCGAGCAGCAGAAGTCGTCCAGGCAGTCAAGCAGGTTGTTTTCTCCATTTAAACTAATTAATAAAAAAATTATAGTTAGAAAAAGAATGGAGCAAGTTGTGGTATGTTGACTTATTTTTATATTTATATTTTTTCTCAGTCATGACTCTTCCTAGTTGTTTTATAAATTTTAATAAATGTGGTCTAGAACTAAAGTTACAGGATTTCAAACTAATTGTCATAATTTTATAGAATAGCATTACAGAGTTTATTTAACATATAATGTTGTCTTTGACTGTTGAGGAATGTAAAGTAGCTGGTTTGACTATTCCAGTCAGTTAAAGCGGACTGATAGCGTATTACTAACACTTGGATAAGTGGCTTGTCTTCATTTTTGTTTTAAGTGGCTGAGGATGTTGATATTGTAAAGATGTGTTGGTGAGTTTTCTTATTAATAACTATTATTGCTCTAGATTTTGCTCCAAGTATCACTTCTCATATTTAATTTAATTACTTGCAAATGGCTTGCAAATAGTTTAAACCTCTATATTTGTGGAGGTTCATACATAGATGATAACATCCTAATTTGGTTTATTGAATTAATTTTGTTTGGATTAATGTAAAGGGAATTAGATGCAGAATATTCCACCTTTAGCATTGTCAACTTGTTGAGTTAGTAGTATATTCTTTATTTACAAGCTATATCTTGGAATTTCATGAATTTATTTTATGAATATACATTTTCTGTTATAACATATGGAAATTGGGGGTTGGGTTAATTGTTGTGCTGTATGATTTTCAAGATTCATGCTTTTTAGTTGCTTCTCAGTGCTTGCTTCAATTTGTTTCAGCATTGGGGGATCCTTAGTTACTTATTGTTCCAGGTTTCTGTTAAAAGGATAGTTCTTTGACAATAAAGTAATATTGTCTTGTCTTAATTATTTATTCATTAACTTTCATATTTTAAATGTATTCGACTTAAGATTTGAGTACTTGGCCACATGTTTAGGTTGTGAGTTGGTGATGTGGATTGTTAGACTGTGGGATTTTCCCTTAAGGATGAAAAGAAAAAA